>ML776848.1:1955874-2002326 GCA_009831015.1 Picea engelmannii | reverse complement strand
AGAAAAAAGGAATCAACAATTAAGGAGTTACTGAAAATCAGCAACTTCATTTTAGGAAAGTTATTAAAAGCTCAGAGGGGATCTAGGAACCCTAGGAGCAATTTTAGGAGCGACTTTAGGAGGGGTGAGGGAAATGAGTCTTTTATTTAATTTAAAGAAATTAATTTTAGAGAAACATGGGGGATGAGTGACACTTGGACGACAGAGATTTTTAGAGGATTGTCATTAAAAATTAAATTAATAATGATTTAGGGAAAGTAGGTGGGTCTCAAATTCTATAAAAAAGAAGGGGGAAAGGAGGAAGGGGGGGAGGAACGGTGAGCGTAATGTTACGTTGCCGGATTTTGGCTTGACTGTTTGCTTGTGAGGAGTTGGGAATTACTCAGCTGTATTGGAGAGGTAGCTCAGCCTTGGAGGCGAGCTGAGAAGCTAGTCTTATTTCTGGATCTTGTGTGGCCCCTTTGCAGCTCGGGGGGCTAAGGGGGAAGCAGAGTACCCATAGCGTTTGGCTGGGAGGTACCAGTGAGGGTTCCACGATCGGCAAGCAGGAGTGGCAAGGAGCGCGGGACATCAATCAAGGCACGGACAACATACGAGGCAGGCACAAGGAACTAGGTACGCTCACTTATTTTATTGAGTATAATGCTTTAAATATTAGGCTCGGAACTGTAAGATGATTGTAATGTTTTGAAATGATGGGTCTGGCGATCTCGCTTGCTGATATTTTATGGAAGTAAAACTAGATTTGGCTTTCCTTCTGGCAGTTGTTGGTTTTGATTTCTAAGATCAGTTGATCTGGTGTTTAGATCTGGCATTCGTTTGTATGAGCGTTGGCAAATGTTTATAATATTTATCCTTCGATCCATTGAAGATTTCATTTCAGGGTTGGTTTGGTTGGGAATTTCTGAAATTGTTGGCTTTATGCATTTGTTTGGTGTGCTTCAATTCATTGTGTGTTTTCTTTTTACCTTGTTGTGGGCATTCTGATTTCTATGGGCGTGTGTAATGATGGTGGGGTTTTACATTTGTTTATGGGCGTTTTTATTTATGATGTGGGCGAATACCTCTCAGTGAGCATTTAAAACCTCAGTGGGCGTTTTTCCCATTTGTCGGTGGGCATTTTCAATGATTACTGGGCGTTTTAATTGTGGCTCAGTGTTTTTAAATTATTGATGGGCGTTTGATTATTGTCGGGCATTTTAATGATTGTCGGGCATTTTTTATTGTTGTCGGGAATTTTTAATGATTGCCGGGCGTTTTTACTGTTGTCTTGGGCATTTGGGCAACTGGTATTGGGGGTTTTTTCCACTGCTGTCTTGGGCGTTTTAGCATCTGATATTGGTCATTTTTTCCACTGTTGTCTTGTGCATTTTAGCATCTGATATTAGGCGTTTTTGCCATTGCTGTCTTGGGCGTTTTAGCATCTGATATTGGGCGTTTTTGCCACTGTTGTCTTGGGCATTTTAGCATCTGATATTGGGCGTTTTTTCCACTGATTTTCTTCGGCATTTGGGCAACTGGTATTGGGGGTTTTTTCCACTGCTGTCTTGGGCGTTTTAGCATCTGATATTGGTCATTTTTTCCACTGTTGTCTTGTGCATTTTAGCATCTGATATTAGGCGTTTTTGCCATTGCTGTCTTGGGCGTTTTAGCATCTGATATTGGGCGTTTTTGCCACTGTTGTCTTGGGCATTTTAGCATCTGATATTGGGCGTTTTTTCCACTGATTGTCTTGGGCATTTTGCAACTGATATTGGGCACCCATTGGTCTGCGTTTTCAATGTTTTAATGGTCTGCATTTTCAATGTTTTAATGGTTTGCGTTCACTGATATTGTTGGGCGTCTATTGGTCTGCGTGTATATTCTTTAGTGGTCTGCGTTTACTGACATAGGTTGGGCATTTTAATTAGCATTCATTATGTAATTCAGGGGCTTATTTACAGTTGCGTTTTCTATTTGGTTCTGCGTTCTTACTATTCCTTAATGCAATGCATTATGGTAACATTACTAATTTACTATACCTTAATGCAATACATTATTTACAGTTGCATTCCTATTGGGTCTGCGTTTACAGTTGTTTATTAATTGATAACTACCTAATTGTTATAAACTAATATGCTGAATAAAATGCATTATTAATTATTTACATGCATTATGTTATCATTACTACCGTTGGGTTTTTCAATTGCCATTACGATATGGTAGTAACATTGTAGGTTTTAATATCACCAATAATATGTAATATGATGTAAATTCTATATATGGACCCTTGTTAATTATTGTTATTTATAAGTATGGTCATTTTTATTATTGTAAATTTGCCATTTTCAAATCTAGTCCTTTTGTCATTTTAGAGATTGTATTAATATGTATTGCCATTTCTAAGTATGATGTTATTTGAAAATTTCCATTAGGATGTTACTTATAAATAGGATGTAATTCTAAGTATGATGTTAAATGGTTAATTTCAATATGATGTTGTTTATAATTATGATGTTATCCTTAGTTACCCTTAAACGTTGTCATGTTTTAATTACATTGTATTTTATATGTTGTCATTGATTATGATGTTACCTTGTTACTTTTAGTTACAATTATGATGTTAGTCTTGTACATTTGCAATAGGGTAAGAGTTTCATCCCTTAGTGGAAAGTTTACTAACTTTTTACTGCTGAACAAGGTAAAGGTAATACCCTCGCCTTGGAAAAATACTTCGTAATCTTGGTACTCAAGAACGTAAGGACGTTGTTATTTGTTACATAGATATGGAAGTATAATGAAATTTGGAGGTTAATTCATGATAATGACATTAAATTCTTTTATAATTTCAATGCAAGGGGTACGACCCTTAAACTAAGGGCAATAATTTATTTAGATCTACCTTATAACTAATGTACTTGGGGCTTGATAACATCAATGGAGAATGTGGCGACTAATCAATCACGGATGAGTCATAGACATTCCCTTGTCATTAATTTTAATGGTCGTCGCCTGAGTCCTTGTCTTGCGCCGTCTGCAGAAGACGTGATTGCCCTTTCGTCTAGTGTTGCGCGGGGTTGTAATAATTTGTCGACTGGACTGCTTGCGTCGGGCGGGATATAAACACCTTTAGTCACCTTAGCATATATGTCTGTGTGTTTTTTTTTCCGAGTCAGGAATCCAGTGCCGTATCAAGAGTCTCGGGCCCTTTAAAGGCAAGGTTTCCACTCTTGCGCACACCCGACAGAGATTATTAGTTTCTGCGTGAGCAGTCGGCGAGGAGCGTGTCAAATCTTCTTTCGAGAAGACATAAGACTAAAAGCCTTGCTTTTCTGTGAAGAAATAGTAACCTCTACTGTTGGATTCTTCCATCTATGTCTGTACTGTACTTAACACCTGGTGTCCTTTTCTGCTTACAACTGCGAGTTGTACGCCTTATGTCTAGGGGCGTTTATTTCTTGTTGTCACTCTGATATGTTGGGGTCGTCTTGTTGTGTTCGTCTTGCTTGCGTCTTGTTCTAGGTCGGGTTACTAGTTTATGACTGAGCAGTGGGTCAGGAGCCCGTCTAATCTTCTTTCGAGAAGACATAAGACTAAACGTTCTGCTTTCGTGTGCATAAATAGTAACCCTAACACCATGGATTCTTCCCTCTGCGTTCTTACTATGCACTCCCAGTACGTCTTAATGTTGTGTTGTGCGCCTTATGCCTATGGTCGTACATTGTTGCAGTTGCTCATTATGTGTCGTTCATCTTCTTGTGTCTGAACATCGTGGTTGCGTCTTGTTGGTTGTCGAGTGGCGACGTAGAGTCAAGTGTGTTTGTTACTTCTACACGCGTGCACACACCTTAAACAAACAAAAAAAAAATTGCACCTGTTCTCATAGTTGTTGCGGAGGTCGTTAGAATGATTATGAGGCATTATGGATGTGATTATATGTTATTTTTTTTTATTGACTCAGACAGGTGCTATTGACTCAGTTCTCATGAGTGTGTAGGATTTTGGACCTCCAGGATGAAAAGATCTCTATGTTTTTAATGAAATGTCCTATCCGTTAATGAAATGATCTCTGCGTCTCCGTCTTAAATGAAATGTCTTATCCGTTAATGAAATGATCTCTGCGTCTGCGTCTTAAATGATCTGTGCGTCATCTTGTCGTCGATTAGGTGTTAGGGTTAGTCATTAGTTGTTTTGGCTTGTGTTGGGGTCCTGTTATGTTGTTACACCATATTCTGCTTTCCAACGTCAATCGTTCCACACAGTGACAATTGCAGACATCAAATGTTGACATCCTTGATTAATATTTTGGTACGCAAATTATTATTTGTCTTATTAATCCTCCTTGACTAATATTTTGAGCTATATCTATTCAATTTGTGTAACATTAACGGTCAACTACAAACACTATTATGTCATACGCAACTTTAATTTGTGTAAGATTAATGGTCATAGCCAAATTAACATATGATAATTTACATGTATTCAATTTGTCTAAGATTAATGGTCAACTACAAACACTACTATGTCATACGCAACTTTAATTTGTATAAGATTAATGGTCATAGCCAAATTAACATATGATAATTTTCATAATTCGAAGAAAATTTGAAATTCTCTTTAGTTAACGAAAAACGATGAAGGACGATCTGATCCACATTGATTTAGAACTAATAGTTTTTGACACTTTGCAAGTATCCAAAAAATGAACCACGCATTATGCATTTCAAAAATCAGTGGTATTGCAATAGCCTGTAAGGACCAAATTAATCGAACATGGTAAATTGTCATGAACTAACGAAACATTTTTGAGGTTGACTCTGCAATGCCGTCTCTTTTGAATTGTAAACGATAGAAGTTGATAGCAGCTTGAAGTTTGATAACTTCGATTGCGCGCCTTAAGTGACTATTTTTATTATATTTAATACATTATATTAAATATTAATATATATTTATGTGTGTTGTTATAGTGTAAGACTATACTTAACAAGTAAGAATGGCATTGGCACGTGCAATACCTGACAAGTACGAATGATTCTTTTTATTACATCAAATATTAATATATATTTATATGTGTTGTTATACACCTAACAAGTACGAATGGCACTGGCATGTGCAATACCTGCAGCCAGGGATAAAGTTTGATAACTGCGATTGCCCGCCATAAGTGATTCGGCGAGCGAATCCAGCTCAAAGTCAGACGGATTGTGCTCAGCAATGACGGCCCGCCATAAGTGATTCGGCGAGCGAATCCAGCTCAAAGTCAGACGGATTGTGCTCAGCAGTGACGGCGAACAGGGTGATAAGATGGCCAGGGTATAGTTTGTATCCTATAGGGTGATAAGATGGCCCTGGTATTGTGTTTCTTGAGAACTTTAAAATTTTTATTATGACCCATAGGTCAAACACTAGTTATCAATTATTTAAACTATTCATAATTAAATCTTATATCAACTTTGGAGATGGTTCTTAACCCACGACCCGTAGGTCAAATACTAGTTATCAATTATTTAAACTATTCATAAGTAAATCTTATATCAACTTTGGAGATAGTTTTTAACCCACTCCTATAGGGTATAGGTCAAATACTAGTTATCAATTATTTAAACTATTCATAAGTAAATCTTATATCAACTTTGAAGATAGTTTTTAACCCACTCCTATAGGGTATAGTTTGTATCCTATACGGTGATGAGATGGCGAGGGTATAGTTTGTATCCTATAGGGTGATGAGATGGCCCTGGTATTGCGTTTCTTGAGATCTTTAAATGTTTTATTATGACCCGTATGTCAAACACTAATTATCAATTATTTAAATTATTCATAATTAAATCTTATATCAACTTTGGAAATGGTTCTTAACCCACTACCCGTGAGTCAAATACTAGTTATCAATTATTTAAACTATTCATAAGTAAATCTTATATCAACTTTGGAGATAGCTCTTAACCAACTATAAATTGCAATATATATAGTTGACTCAGAATATTATTATAACTGTTGGTAAAAGTGGAACAATTCAATACTTTTTCTTTTAAAAATGTTTTTAACTATGTTGTTAGTCTCTGTCGTAGACATAGAGGGTAGTCATAGATAAAGCGTTGATTACATATTAGTTTGTTCTTTGATCGGAAATATTTGCACAATACTTATTGTTGGAGCTATGGAATTAAAAGCATATATTTTTATATATTAAAAAGTAACATATATGTAATGATCTGATCGGCTAAGAGATTGGAGGTCTTATTGCTGGCTTCGCTATTCCCAATGTAGTATATGGCAACATATGTTTTAATCATATATTTTTCGTGTATATTGCTTGAAGGTCAATTAATGCTACCATTAGTTTGAATGTTTGTATTAGCATTTTTTGCTATCCAAATATATCCGCTAGTTTTGATATGTACTAAGCATATTGAAATATTTTCATATCCAAGCTTTGTATATTTCTTGAAATGGAGGATTACATGTGAAATTACAATATCCGTTGTTTTTTTGTTGGAATAAAGCATATGTATGCAGCCTATATTTATAGACCATGTATGGTCAGATGTGCGGATATGACATGACATGTTCTTTCTCCTCTACATAGACTAGTGTGAGCATGATACAATTTGTGTTGTGCTTGAGATATGATATGTGCAACAAATATTCTTCAAGATTATATTTTCATATCTGGAAGCATGTCTCGGTAGTTTTCCACAGAAAACTGAGAACTTGTCTCGTGGGCACAACAGTCTGTGTAGAGGATAAAAAACATGTTTAAAGGGCATATGTATGCAGCCTAGTTTTATGTATGCTTTGGTTGGAATAAAGCATATGTATGCAACCTACATTTATAGCACATGTATGGTTAGATGTGCGGATATGACATGACATGTTCTTTCTCCTTTACATAGACTGGTGTGCGCATGATACAATTTGTGTTGTGCTTGAGATACGATATGCGCAACAAAGATTCTTCACGATTATATTTTCATGTCTGGAATCATGTCTCGGTAGTTTGCCACGGAAAACAGAGAACTTGTATCATGGGCACAATAGTCTGTGTAGAAGATAAAGAGCAAGGTTAAAGGGAATATCTAAATGAATTGCCAGGAAAAACCATAAATCGTTTAGCTGCAGCCATGCAATTGTGTGATATTTTCTGCCTTGTAATATATTTTGGCCAGGGAGAAAAAAGATAGACGTTTAGAGCCATGCATAGAGAAGCACAAAGTTTCATGTTTCTTCCCTTGTAAACTGTTCATTGAGTCAGTTTTGTTGTATCTACATATTGCTTGTTCTCTAGTGAATACCAGTTTCCATTGATGTTCATTGAATTTTGTGGGTTCCCACATTGAAACAAATAGAGTAGCTAGAGAAAAGGAGGGAGTCTTGACTACATCAGCTGAAGAGGATATAGAAAGGTGCATGCTTGTACTGTTCTTTCATATTGCGTTGTTTTGTATTTCATTTATTCTCTGTATATGTGTTAAACTAGTTGTGTGCCTTCCTACATGGTAAGTTATCTTGGTTACATACATTCCTTCTTGCATACTACGCTAGTTCATGTCTATTGTGTTTTTGCTGCATTGTTGCAATTAAGGAAACAAAATCGTTGGACAGGACGAAGGACTATTTAGCGGGTAAATAGACCTTTTTCTTTTTCTTTTAGATGTCTATTTTCATACTAACTTGCCTTTGTCCCAATTGCATCTTCGACATTGTTGCCTTGGAAAAAACAGGTTTCTTGGACAGGGAGATGAATTCTTCTATGCAACAGTAGAGGGTTATGTGGTACAATCTTCTAAAAGGTATACCAAGTGTGCCGGTAAATTAAATATACAAATTGGGTGGGAACATATAATATTAGACTTGAAAATGATGAATTTGCAGTAATGGGCCTTTATGTGCTCCATGTTTCTACTTTTTCCATTTTTCATTAACCTTTTTGTTTTCTAATTCATCTTTTTAGTGTGGTTTCCAAAAATTCCCTCTTGCGCTAGTTGGCATACTAACGGACTGATATATGTGGTCATGTTTCTACCTTATTCCATAGTTACCCACATTGTCGATTGCGGCTGCCAGGTTGGCAGGTTGAAGATTGCTCTCCTCGCTTTCAGGGGTCCGCGATATACAAATTGGCCATGGTGACCCGTGGTCACGCCCTATTTACTGTTAAACATTTCTCAAGTTAAAAAATTACGATGCATATAGTTTTACAGTGATTTGGTCCTTCCGATGGACAATATACAATGTATGTATTTGTTTAGTCTTGTTGTTCATCTGCACATTCTTGCATCAGAAAAAGTTGGACTAGTGAGACGACCATGAGCAATCAGACATCCAGGACATCGATGGACCGACAAGGCCAAAGCTAAAGATGCATATGCTATGCTCTTACTATGTTTACTAAACAATTTTCCTAGGATATATATTCATCTATGGCATGGTATATATGCTAATGCCATTTGCAATACATGATTTCCAGCTCGCAAGAAGTATCAACAAGTACAAGCGAAATGCCGAACGTGCTGCATGTTCCGCAGACCAAGAGGTGTGGTTGTGAAACTGTGGCTCCATAGTTCATCAATACTATTCGTGTACTTGTAGCACACTACCATTCACTTTAGTTTTCCTGTTCAATAAATGTCATCAGGTCTACAGTTGCGACATCCAAAGTACTCTCAATAGAGGGCTTGAACAACCGCCAAACTGGACAACTGTTTGTCGATGACATAATGGTTGTCTATACCACCTACTTGGACAAGGAAAACAAAAGTAGATCCATTATGTGTGATGATATGAGAGACAAGGATGCCATGATGATAGTCACACTGACTATTCCTCCACATCTTGTCCAGAAACATGCAAAAAAGATATTGCCACATAATGGGATATCCATTACAAATTTTAATGTATTGCCCAAAACAATATATGATCGTGGTGATTGCGATCGAATTATTTTGCTCAATGAAACAAGCATTGTGGAAAAAGTTCTTGCTATTTGTTCAAAATATCTCTTCCTGTTGGACTCGACTATCAGGCAGCTTGCACAAAGCACTCATATTTATCCAATAGGAAAGATTGGGGCTGTTATGATACTAGCGAGAAAATTTGGGTCACAACACATTCTCCATATAAAGGATGGAGAGTCAGAGAACGACAAGGCAATGGTATCGCTTTTCATATTTAGTTTTGTTCTTAACTTTCACATTTGCATATATGGCGGATAAGTTACACAAATATTGCACTGTTCCATGTTGCAACTACAGTTGTTCGATACGAATTCAGATTTTTTTTTGTCAATGGAACAATAATTGCATAGAGGGAATATTCCACTTATGTTGTTAAAAAATATAACAAAGAAGAAGGATTCTAGAGAAAGAATTTTTCAAACAACCCAGGCAAGGTTTGTATCAAAGTTGTGAGGAGCTAGGGTAGAGGATCTGGAGAAACTTACTAGCTCTACAATTGTTGTGCGTATACATCCACAAAATCATCCTCACTTTGCTTAAAGAAATAGGCTTCAACAAATTTATACACCTGTTTACTTTTTCTTTTTTGTTTTAAAGGGGAGGGGGGATGCAGTTGTGTATTATATTGTTCAATGTATTAATCCATTTTCTTGTGTTGCCACGTTGAAGGTATTTTAGTTGCATCCAATATTTACTCGACCCCCTTTGTGCCTGTATGTGAAAAATTCCATTTCATATCTTTTGCCTCCGCTTTGATAAGTGATGATACGATTGATTATCTGTGATGCAGTGAAAAATGTCCATATATTTATGGACATTGCATCAATGGTGTTATCTGAAGCGTGGGAAACACAACTGTGCAGTGTTCGGTTATGGAGCCTTTGTTACAAAATGTGTTTCTTGAATTGACAGAGTTGTCATATGAAACATATCTACAGAAAAAGGCAAGCAATGTCTATATGTTGCGACAACTTCGTATACAAAGCAAATTCACCTTAAATGAGGACAATGCAATTTTGCATATTGACTGAAGAAGGGAAAAAAAAAAATTAAATAAAACTTTGGGAGGAAACATAAATAGCTCATGTATCTCTGTAATATTTGTTCAACATCCACATGAATGTTCATTTCAAGAGAAAAGGAATGCGCCAACATCTTTTCTTTGTATATCAAATTGTTTGGTGCAAAGGTTGATGGGTTCCACTCAATGGAACCTTCTGGGAACTTTCTTATGGGTTGTTTAAATTATGGTTGGTTCTTGGTTATCTGGTTTGTCTATCAATTTGTATACAGTGGAACTACAGCTCTTCTTTGGAGGACACAGAACAATATAATTGAATTTTTTTGGCTAGCTAGCATGCAGATCCGCCTGATAATTTCTATGGCACTGTGATGCAAATGTACTATGTGACTTGTTTCGGAAAATTTCCTTGATCGATGAATTTGGTCAAATTATTTTTGTGAAATAATTTTAAATCAACGAATATATAGTGTGTGAAGTGAATTGTCCTATCATACCAAAAAGAGGTTCTTAAAATTCAAATTGATTGTTGTTTTCACAATTTTTTCTTATTCGATGAACCTCGTAAAATTAATATTCTAGAATAATTTGAAACCAATGCATATATACTGTGTGAAGTGTAATTGTGCTATCATATGAACAAGAGGGCCTTAAACTTCAAATTGGTCCTTCTTATTCTTGCGGTCATAGAATTTTACAAAAAAAATCTTTTGTTTCTTTAATTTTTTTAAAAATAAGCGATTTAACATCCTTTAATAATTTAATGTAATTCACTTGTACAATAACAATAGTTAATATTAATATTTCAGTATCTGCAAATAATGTTTTTAGCTAAAGTTAGATAGGATGAGCATTACTAAACAATTGCAATCTTGAACCCGACAAACGTGGAATCCGCATGTCCACTTGTCAATTTGTATATCGCAGAAGCCTCAATGATATTTGCAGGATATCAAACATAAGAGGTTCAAATTCTATCCCTCCAGACCAAGAACCCACGATCGAAAAAGTGCCTAAGTATGGAATGAGGGATCCGCACATGCTCTATAAAATCTCTTGTCCATAATTTCTAAAAGTACATGTTTACGATATATTGCTTGTTTGTCAAAAAACTTTTATATCAGTTGCCCGACCAGATTGTACAAACTTTCTTGTTTAATTAAATTCTGCAATAGCGAAAATTTTTATTAATAATTTAGTATTGAAAATCATGTTTTTAGATATGTTAGATAGTTGATAGGGATTAGTATCTGTAAACAATGGCAAAATTGAATGGGCCAGCCCTCAAGTCCATCTGTCAATCTGTATATCGTGAAACTCCAAGTACTATTCAAAGAACATGGAACAATGAAAACTGCAATGTTGAGCCACGCATCCCACAGGTTTGTTTGTCAATATGTAAATCGTTAAGATGTGTGTGGTGTTTGTACAACGCGGAACAAAAGAGGCCCAATTTTCAGCCCGCGAGGTCCACAGACCCGATAAAAAAAAATCGCTAGATATGAAATTCATACGGGATCACTACGGGACAATAAAACTCCAATGTTCAGCCAACCAACCCGAGTCCACCTGTCCACTTGTATATCACAGAATTCTGGGTGCTATTTGTAGGAGACAGAACAATAGAGACTCTATTTTTGGCCTGCCATCCCGTGAACCCAAAAATGCTTAGGTATGAAATGAGGGATCTGCATATGATGTATAAAATCTCATTCCATAGTTTATATAGAGACAATGTCCACAAGTCCGTGTGTCAACTTGTATATTGCGGAAGTCTAGGTGCTATTTGTAGGACCAAGAATAATAGATACTTAATTTTCAGCTCGCCAAGTCGTGAACCAACGATCCAAAAAGTTCCCAAGTATGGAATGAGGGATCCACATATGTTTTAGAACAATGTTTTTGTACAGTGCGAAACAATAGAGGCCCAATTTTGAGCTTGTCAGCCCCAGAGCTCCCAATAAAAAAAAAACCGATAAATATGAAATTCATACAAGATATTTGCATATGTTGTATAAAATTGCATTCCATACTTTATTTAGAGACGATGTCCATAAGTCCGCATGTCATTTTGTATATCGTGGAAGTCTAGGTGCTATTTGTGGGACACAAAACAATAGATACTTAATTTTCAACCTGTCAGGTCATGAACTCACGATCCAAAAAGTGTTGAAGTATGGAATGAGGGATCCGCATATGTTCTAGAAAATGTGTTTGTAAAGAGTGAAACAATAGATCTCCAATTTCCAACTCGCCAGCCATAGAGCCCCGGATAAAAAAAAATGTTAATTTTGAAATTCATACAGGATCGCTACGGGACAATAAAAGTGCAATGTTCAGCCAACTAGTTCGAGTCCACCTATCAATTTGTATATCACGAAAGTCTAGGTGCTATTTGTAGGATATAGAACAATAGAGACTCTATTTTCGGGGCATGAAACCACGAACCCACGATCCAAAAACTACCTAAGTATGGAATGAGGGATCCACATATGCTGTATAAAATCTCATTCCATACTTTATATAAAGACTATGTCCAAAAGTTCGTGTGTCAATTTGTATATCTCAAAAATCTAGGTGTTATTTGCAGGACACAGAACAATAGATACTTAATTTTTAGCCCACTAGGTCGTGAACCTGCGATCCAAAAAGTGCTCAAGTATGGAATGAGGGATCCACATATGCTCAAAAACACTATGAATTTGTATATCACGGAAGTCTGGGTGCTATTTGTAGGAGACAAAACAATAAAAACTCTATTTTCGGCCTCCCAGGCCGTGAGCCCGCGATCCAAAAAATTCCTAAGTATGGAATGAGGGATCCACATATGCTATATAAAATTTCATTCCATACTTTATATAGACTATCTCCAAAAGTCTGCGTGTGAATTTGTATATTGTGAAAGTCTCGGTGCTATTTGTAGGACACAAAAGTCTAGGTGGTATTTGTAGGACACTGAACAATAGATACTTAATCTTCAGCTCGCTAGGTCGCGAACCCGCTATCCAAAAAGTTCCCAAGTATGGAATGAGGGATCCACATATGTTCTAGAACACTATCAATTTGTATATCGCAAAAGTTTGGGTGTTATTTGTAGGAGACAAGACAATAGAGACTCTATTTTTGGCCTACCAGACCAGAAGCCCGCGATCCAAAAACTGCCTAAGTATGGAATGAGGGATCCACATATGTTGTATAAAATCTCATTCCATACTTTATATAGAAACTGTCCAAAAGTCCGTGTGTGAATTTGTATATCGCGAAACTGTAGGTGCTATTTGTAGGACACAAAACAATAGATACTTAATTTTCAGCCGTCCAGGCCGCACATCCGCGATCAAATGCAATGTTCAGCCAAGCAGCCCATAGGTCCTCCTGTCAATTTGTATACTGTGGAAATCTGGGTGCTATTTGTAGGACACAGAACAATAGAGACTCTTTTTTCAGCTCACAAGCCCGCCAACCCGTGATAAAAAAAGTGTCTAAGTATGGAATGATTCTTTTTTATATTGCTTGTTTATGGAAATACTTTTATATCACTCGACCAACCAGATTGTGCAAAATTTCTCGTAGAATTAAATTCTGCAATATAAATATTTAACAATAATAATTTTGCATAGGTTAGGTTCTAAATTTGTATATCGCAGAATTGTCAAAGCTATTTGTAGAGCGCGGAATAAGACACGCCCAATCTTTTGCCTGCTTGCCTGAGAGCCCCCTATCCAAAAAAGTGGCTAATTATGGAATTAATACGGAATCACTAAGGCGAAAAAAAATGCAATGTTGAATCAACCAACCCACAAGTCCGCCTGTCAATTTGTATATCGCTAAAGTGTAGGTGCTATTCGTAAGACACAAAACAATAGAGGAGCAATTTTTAGCCCGCCAGGCTGAGAACCATAGGCCCTTCACGTGCCCTAGGTATATCTTTGCCCGATCGCTTTTCATACTTTGGTATTTCTTGGAATCGGTTTCTCCATTGTTTCTTCCTTTGTACTTGTTTCTAGGTATGCAATAATTAAGCTTTAATGCTATTAGCCATCCTACAGCAACCGTTAAAACTGTCATTAATGCCTGGAAGTTAGAAGAAGTTGTCATTAGTACGAATTAAACTAAGATTTGCCCACAAGCATGTTATCATTTCCAAGTATTCATTTCAAAGGCCATGCAATCTTTTTTTTTTGTGCACTGATGGGTTGGTGCTTTTAAGAAATTTTTTATTCTTAATCTCTTTTTGTCGTCACCGTCACGTTCGCACTTTTTTCTAATTGTACAATTAGTGAGTTGTGATGGTAACAACTTAGTCCGCATGAACCTTGGAAATTGTCGTTGATCAGCGAAAGGCTAGAGGAGATATTACATTGATATGCATTAAACCATAATTTGCGAAGGATTATATTATCCCTCCTTGATTTCCATTTCAAACATCATCTCGACCAAAGGAAAATTCTAAATAACTTCTAGCAACAATTATCTCCACACACATTAAACACATTGGGGCATAATGGCTGGAGGTTCCACTATTCCATGGCATATTATTACTATTCATCTCCCTCCACCTAAGATCAAAAAAGTAGATGGTCCGTTAGTATACCGAGAGATATATTTCAAGCCAAAAAATTCCATCGCAACCCTGGCTGGTCAGAGAACCTGCCAAGTTGTAGTCATTGCTATTGCAGAAGTTGATGCCATGAATTCTGAGCCAGAAGAAGATGACCTGATGGACGATGATACGACAATGGATGATGGAAATGCAGAGAATCTTCCCACTCCTACGGCCAAATTGAAATCAACCATAATTAATGAACCTTCCTAGCTCGATGATCTCAGTCATGACTAGACCAAAAGGAGTTTCAAAAAATAAACTGACGGTGAACGAAACAGCCACTTTGCACCGCGAAATTAGGAATTCCAAAGTTCCAAATTATGTCGTTCTGGGCGAAAGTGTTTCAGTGTAAAGAAATGATATGTTGATTCTCCCAGAGATATATTTTAGGCCAAAAAAATATTGTTTAACATTTTCGGGCATCAGGTCCAAAACTCTCGCTCCTGCCATGCATTCTCCTACTAGTCATCTCCTTTTGTCTAGAATGGAATAATTTAGGCCTCTGCAATTGCACGTGCAAGCTATTCTACTAAACGTTTTTGGACTATGCAAAGGTGGTTTCAGCTAAGGGATATTCCACTTGCCCTGCAACCATTTTTTGTCTTCTTTCTAAGGAAAATCTTCCGAGAAATATCAATTTCAGCAGAGGATGATTCATCGATGAGAAAAATCCAAGGATCTTGCATACTGCAGAACCCGTGCCTTTGTTTGTCACAGATACCTTCAATGTTTTGCCCCGAAGAACTGGGTCCAATTTCTAAGCATAGATGTACATTACTCAGTGTTTTTCTTATTTTTTTTATTTTAAATAGATTTGCTACTAAAAAATAATTGTCGTTCATTGTTCATTGCTCCCTCTTTTCTAGGTTTAACGCATGTTCTAATTGGCATAGTTCGGTGCTCTCATAACTCTTCAATCTTGTGTTTACTAATACCAATGTACAATGTTGCAGCAAAATCATTATTCTTATTTCTAGACATGCAATTATTAAGTTTTAATGCCAACAACCCATAATGCAATAAGTTTAATGCTCGAGTTAATATGTTGCACTGATGGTAGAATCTATGAAGAACAAAGTTACATGCACACGTTCCAATAAAATATAATCTTCCACAAAGCATTTGCTGGCAATTAGTAGAAAAGGAAATTTAGTGGTTAAGTTGATATGTTACAGTCATGGAATAATGTATCAAGAACATAGCTACAGGCATACATTGCAATAAAATGTAATCTCCAATAACGCATTTTCTGACAATTTGTAGTTCATGGTTTTGCAACGATGGCGCTTCTTTGAAACCAATTCGCGCTTACGAAAACTGCCTTCTGCCTCTCTATTTTCCCACTCTTTCATTCCTTCTAGTTTTTCTTCCTTGTTACTTAATAATTTTTTCTAGACAATGCGTTTCTCCACAACTTCATGGATTCACGCGTTTTCATTTCCAACGACCACTTCCCCTTTCCTTAAATTGACCATCTACTGTTGTCTGTCCCACAATTGGCACCTAGAGTTGTGCCATATACAAATTAACAGGTGGACTTGCACGTTGGTCGGGTCAACATTACAATTCCACTTTTTCGTGACCTCCAAACAACATTCATATCTTTGGTATATAAAAATTGACAGATATTCAAAATTGTAATCGTTCTTAGATCATACACTTTTCTGTATTACAGTCCACCTATCATGCCCTTTTTTGTGCTGCACATTTTTTGCACTGAAAACTTTCGAGAAATACAATTTGACCGTCGGTTATTCGCATATTTAGTGGAACTATTGTCACCCCATTTTGAATCCCATTTGTCTGCTTTCCATACTTCTCCATTTGTTCGAATTTCTTTAGTGAATCGTCGGTTTGGTAGGTTGAAGAAATATTTAGTTCATAGTCATTGTTTTCTGTATCCACTCCCCTTTACAATTAGCAGTTGGCAATTATATATAAGATCTTATTGCAATGTATGTAATTAGCAATTTCCCTATTCCATACTTAGCCACTTTGGTGGAATTCCTCAAACATACAAACTGGTCACTCAACTGCCCCATCATGATCTCTTTCGTTTTACACATTTTGCACTCAAAAATTCAAAAACATGAAATTTCATCGTGCAACACTCGGTTGTCCTGACTATCCACGTAACCCTTTTTTGAATCATGTCTGACCGCTTCTCAGAGATTGCCATTGTTTCCTTGCTCTTCGCCCTCTCCGTCACCTTCGCACTTGTCTATAATAAAAGAAAATAAAAATTTATATATATATATACATATCTTGTTTCTAAATATGGAACTACTGGCATTTAATTCTAACAAGTCATCATGGAAAAACCGTATATATTTTCTTTGATGGGCAAATGGATCGAGGACATCTCATATTCCTGTGCACTAAACCAACATTTGCAGGTGGATTATATTATCCCTTGCGAGTGTTCAGTTCAAAATCATGAAATCCCATTCACATGGCGTGCTCTTTGCACATTCACGAAACCTTCATTCCTTAATTTCTCTTAGTCGTACCTGCCACATTCGCATTTCTAAATATGAAATAAATAAACTTTACTGCTAACAGTTCATCATGCACCACCAATACAGGTTGTTATTAATCAGTGAAAGGCTCGAAGAGCTTTCCCATTCACAATCATTTAACAAAGATTTAGCAAAAAGTTACATTATTCACTCTAACAATTCATTTAAGCCATCATCTACAACAAAGAAACCTTCTCATAAACCTATGGAATCATCTCGACACCAGTTCTCTGGAGATACAGTGAACACAATCGGGCGTGAGGACCAAAAATTCGACTGGTCCAGGGAACCAAGTAATTTGGACCTTCGGGATTGCTCATGCAGGCTATGTCCCTGAGGTTTTTGACTGTAAGGACATGGTATCTTGGTGTGCCAATAAATTTATTGTAGAGAAAAGAATTATTCCACTCCATGATGGATCTTCTGTTTCTTTGTCACCTCAGGTCTGCTGCTAGATGCTAAAATTGTCCGAGCCAACATTGACATTCAAAGGAGAAGATTGCAAACAGTTCCTAGCAAAGGATAATAACAGATTGGACCTCTTGCCCCATTTTTTGGAAAGTCTGAATTTTGTTTCTGAAGATATTACAAGTATGCAGGTTAGTTCATTTACAAATCCATTTCGAAAAATTGCTTGGCTGTTTACAAGAATAATGGGACAAGAGTCCACAGGTACTGTTTCTTGCATGGCTCTTTATATTTTGTATTTAAAAGTCAATGATCAAGCCCTTTTTGATTGGGGTAGGTTAATTTCCCATTAAATCTCTTCCCAATTGTCAAGCTACAAAAGAAAAAAGAAATTTTATATGTCATCCTATTTAGTTTTTGCAATAGCACATTCCTGTGAATTTTCGCAATTGTCTATGTCCAAAAAATTCAACTTCTAATTCCACCCAGTAACGCTATGGTACCACGCCTTGTGGAAGCACAAGGCTTCCCACTGTTTTTATGAGTTTTTTATTGCCTTCCTGTCTGTTTTCAAAGTTTTTTTGTTACGAGAAAATGCTCCCCACATATCTGAAAAATGCAACTAGTTTTTTGGACAACAAGGGGACACTCCAACATTTGGATAATTACACTGTCATAAGAATTTTTGGCTCCACAGAACAACCTTCTCTCCTTCCATTTCACGTTATGGACATAATTTTTATTGCAGAAGTAGCACGTCAATATAGCTATTGGTTCCATCTATTCCAAAGGAAGAAAAAGAAACCAGTTCATTCCTCTGCCTTGGAAAATAGGGGAGTTCCTCTTGAAAAACTTCAACAAAATTGACGATTTCACATCACATTTTAGTATCTTCAACCTCAGATATGATGAATACATAAGATGATTCGACCCCTATGATATTTTTAGACAACATTTACAATCACTCGACCTCAGCGATTGTTTAGTAAATAAACACTTGCCCAAAAACATAGACAGTGACGGTCCTACCTCTGATACTGGGGATGTAGAGACAGTGCAAAACTGCACTAAATTGTACATGCAACAAGGGAAAGGCCCCAGTGACAAGAGTGTTCAATCCGCAAATACCACTCCAAAATGTAGGACATCCCTGAGCATCTCTCCAACGACCCATCACATCAACAAAGAAACCCAGAGTTCTTCAAACGAATGAGGAGACAATGAACCTCCTCACTCTAAAATTGATAGTTCTCACAAGATTCTAGTAGAGAAGAAGAGAAAAAAAATGTGTGTTAGTCAGAAGAGCCGAAAATTCAGAGTCAGAACATGGAAGTTGACACTGATCTAGATGACATGTTCCCCTTCCTTGATAATCCCCAAGACGAAATCCACCATAGCCATCCAATGGACATATCTATTACCCAAAATTTTGACGAAGATGAATCCTTCGTGTTCTAGAGCGTTGTTTTTGATAGTCGGAACAAAAGATTGATATTTTAGAAAAAAAATGTTAAAAATATCAAAGACAAATCTCGTTTAGAGATTAGCGTTGCAAACATATGACCGTCCCAAATCTATCAACTTCACACTGCAACCGGAGAAGCACTTCACGATTCCATTAGACACATCGAGACCTAGAAATCCAAACTGAAGGATCGAGTCAAGGAATTGGAGGACGCTTTCATTCCTATGCTATTGCTTGTCGATCCTTTGGAAATAGCCATGCCTGGCACCCCTTCAACCAATGTAAAAGCATCCTCCACCCTGCTCGCATCCTCTAAAGGATACGTGAAGAACAATATCAAAAAAAGAATGGAATTGGTTACCCAGGTGTGGAAAAGATTACAAACCATAGCTTCCCTTGGAACCGGGACACATAGATTGCTCGAGCTTTTGCAAGCCGAATTAAAAGTTGAAGAAAATTTCTTTTTAAAAATGGTCATCCCTTTTGGAAAGATTATCAACAATATGACAGAAACAAAATGAAGAGAAGAAGATCTTCCATCCAAAAATTGGATCGACAAATTGAATGCATGTTGGAAACAAGAAGTAAAGAACCTGCATCTCATTGTTCAGTCATGTGAAGAAGCCATAGCGAAGAAAGATAAATTATTCACAAAACTATCAAATATAGACTTAGCACGGAAAACCAATGAGTTCCAAGACCCCCTCTTAATCGCAAACTCCTTGCCCTTAACCAGGAAAGAGTTCGATAAACAGGTTCTATGTTGAATACCTTGTCTCTGGAAAAGTTTTACAGCATCCTTCTATTTGATCAAGCTCACGTCCATGACTGGTTAGTCAAATATGTAGTACATAATGATGAAATTCATTAGGCTCTCTCTAATCTTTCTATCGACTTCGAGGAATTAGAAAACAAATTTTTGAACATCAAAATCTGGAATGAGATCAAAGTTGCCCCAATGAGAAGCTACATTGAAGAATGGGTCGAAAGGCAATTGAAATAGGCCACCAACGAAGGACAACAGGTAGTTCCTGACATTCCAACAGTCGTGGAGAACACCCTTGAAACCGTATTCGTCGTCGACATCAATGAAATGACATCCACAAAAAAATAGCGAAAGCGCTCATATGTACACTCACTGTAAGTTTAGTCATCGCATCTTTGTTTGTTTCTGAACCGGGTTATTCCACTTTCTTAAATACAGATGTATAGGCAAACACTTATACCTTTCCATTTTATTTTTTTTGCAGCTACTGCACTCTATCTTCTTTCCATAATCCTGTTTCTTGTACATATTTCTCTAATGGTCCGCGACAGCCCCAATCCTAGTCTACATGACAAATGCATTGAAATTCCATTTTATATGTAACAGACTTTAATTTTTTGGTATATTTCAAAATTTGTAGTAGTATGTAACAAACATTCATTTTTTTAGATACTTGAAATAAAAAATGCATTTAAATTTTTATATGTTACAGACTCTATTTTTATCTTTTTGCATTCTGTATAACAAATGCATTTGTTTTTTAATATGTTAGACTTTTATTCTTATCCTTCAACAGTCTGTATGGCAAATGCATCTACTCTTTTATATGTTACACACTTTTCTTTTTTTATATATTTCAAAACACATGGCGTTCAACAATGCAAGCACCATTTACATATACCCCATGTTCACAAATGCATTTAAATTTTTAGATTACTTATCCCATATTAATTTATGTCATCATATATTTTTATCTTTCACCAGTCCATATGGAAAATGCATTTAAATTTCCAAATTTAATCTTGCATTGTCAACAATTTTTTTACTTTATTATATACTTTCAAAAAAATTAGGTTTGCTATATACTTTCAAAAATTAGATGTTGCTTTGCCTGTCGACCATCATTTACTTTTGCTCTATCTTCCCTGATATACATTTTTCACAATATTTTCTTGATGTACATTTTGCACCAAACACTTCATTGCATTTACAATTCGACCCCAATTTCCACAATTTTCTTTCTAACCTCCTTGGCAGGGACTGCGCTGCCACGCAGCCTTGTTAAAAGTGGAACAAATTAATGCTTCCACTTTTATTACATCAATATTTATACGTGTTGTTATATACATAACAAGTACGAATGTCATTGACATGTGCAATACCTACCGCCAAGTATGAAGTTTGATAATTGATTTCCCACTTTAAGTGACTAAGTGATTCCGCGAGCGAATCGTACTCAGAGTCAGATGGATTGTGCTTAGCAATGATGACTAGTAGTCATCATTAATGATGAGAATCTATGTTTGTTACTGAAGAATGAAAGTATTTATAATTTTTTCAACTTGAAGAGGCTAGAGGATGGTTTCAAATGCTAAAAGAGGATATGTGTTTTCTCGATCAAGAAACGTGTTTTATTAATCTATTTTCTCGATCAAGAAACTTGTTTTATTAATGTGTTTTCTCGATCAAGAAACTTGTTTTATTAAAACCTTATCAAGTGTTAAGGGCACATCTTAGTTGTTTGATAATGAGAAAGAATGAATCATAATCATTGAACCTTCCACATAATTGTTTTCCACCTTGGTGACCATACAAGTCCATGTCACTAAACGTATAGGTCCATGTCATAATTTTTATTTAACATTGGCTATTGTGTACATTTCACATCACCTTCCATATCGCATGCCACGCCATATAATATATGGAAAACCATCTAGAAATATTCTAAGGGATAAGGAGCCAATAACTTATCAGTCATATATGTTGTATGTTTATCTTGATGATCAATGATTGTTGTTTATTTACATACCTATAAGCCATATAATGTAGGCCTCTCGTCGATGTTGATGAGATCCCAAGTTAATGCTTCGCTAGAAGGATGAAAAATTAGAAAAGTTATGTTGAACAATTGTCTAGAATATTCTCAAAATATGCTTTCATTGTTTGCACAAAAAAACCCATAAATTATAATAGTCCATACTTTTTCATTGATTCCCATGATAGAGAATGTTGGAGAACATTTTTGTAGAGGTGTAGAAACAAGTACCCCTCCACATTAGGTTATCCATTAATGAATGATGGGATATTTAGGATAACATTTAACACAACAATATCTACAAAATATTATCATCATGATTAAGATTCAATTTATTTTAACCTTTGTGTATATCTAACGTACCATATAAAACCATTCAAGTATAAAACCCATTTCATATGCTCATTAATAAGAGTCATTCTTCTCTTCAACTTGGAAGTATTGTGCAACCAATTATACAGCAAGAAAAAATCATTTTCCTATTTCTAATAAGTAACTCTAGTCTCATTGGTAATGGCTTCAATTGGTGACATGATTAGGTAAAATCCATAGTTTCATTCTTATCCTTGACCTAATTAATATTTTGGGTAATGAATTACATAACATGTTCCTAAATTCTATTCGTTACAAGTGAAATTCCTTCGAGGAAGACTTTAATTTCTAAATTTCCAAAGAAGCAAAGGACAAGGGCTAAATAACTAGAAGAGAGGTCTAGCTTACATAGTGAAACCACATACTAAAAAGGGATCATAACTAGTCATCAAGATAACATTGATAAAACTATATCTGTAGGTACCTTTGTGTGGTGATACAAATCTCAGTACTTGTGTCACTAACACATAGGTGTTGGGGAATAGGGTGGAACCTGTAACGAAACAAATAGACAATTCTATATATAATCGGAAATGAAACAAAAAATTTCAAAGATAAGAACATCACAATGCATATTGGACCTTGATACCTCCATATGATATCACTTCAATCACTTAATGAGAATAACCAAAAAGGTTTTCTATTTATAGCTTCAAGACCTAACCAACTTCCACACAATAGGGAATATATTGTCCACATATGAACATCAATTGTTCAAGTTGACTATGTCAAATCGATGTTGTCATTTTGGCTCGAAAAGGATGCTCAAACTTATCGTACATGCATACATCTCATAGTTGATTTCTGGGCTAGTCGATCCACCTCTTGACTATCTTTGATTGTTGGTTAATTTCTTGATCAAGAAGTATGTTGACTACTCAATTGATTGATATAGAGTTCTAGTCGATCTCTTGACCGACTGTATCTAGATGTAGGTTGAATTCCCAAATAATTAAATATAGGATAGGTGTGATGAACCATCAATTCTTGATGTTCCAAGACCTCCCCACCATCACATGTCTCTAGAGATTCAAGAGGTTAAATTATATCTTCATGACACCCTTCTATGATTTCATATTCCTGAAGCTTAAGCATCATATGATGCTTGATCAATCTAGCTTTAGATAAAGATTTGTTGAAAATATCAACAACTTGATCATATGTTCTTTAGTATTAAAGAGAAACAAATTTCTCATGAACCAATTGTCTCAAATATTGAGCATGTGGATCAACATGCTTGATATTACTGTGGGATTTTTTTTTTTTTGAGAAAACTATATGGAAATTTTATTATCACAATAAATTATATTTGATGTCTGAGCAAAATAGTAAAGTTATCCCAAAAGTTGGAAGATCTATACTGCTTTAATACATGCTTGAACAATGCCACAATATTATGATTATGTAGTTGAAAAGGAGACTACCTTATATTTCTTTCATGACCACACCAATGTTCCAGTGCTAAAGAGAAAAATATATCCCTAACTGCACTTCCAATCATAACTGTCAGAAACCCAATTAGAGTTAGTGAAGTCGACTAGTGAATATGAACTTCGACAATAATTGATACCAAAATGAGTGGTACTTTTGTGATAGTGTATAATTTGATTGACTTCTTTCGAGTGGCTTTATTTGGGTTTCTGCATAAATATATAAACCACACTAACAACAAAGGAAATATTAGGTCAACTGTGAGTAAGATAGATAATACCATCGACCAATTGTTAATAAAAGGTAGCATTGATTTCAACTATTTGACATGTTTTCGTCATCTTTACTCCATATTGAAAAGGAGTATCATAGAGATTACAATCACCCATATTAATTAATTTCAATTGATCCATAACATATTTAGAATGATAAATGAAAAAAACATCACATAGTCATAATACTTGAAGACCCAAAAAATAATCAGTGTCAAGATTTGTCATGTCAAAGGAGTCAACAAGTTGTTTCTTCAATCTATAGATAAGATATTTATTATTTCCAATAATCAGTAGGTCACCTACATATACAATAAAAATAAAAAGTATCTCCATTGGTATGGAGTACAAACAAGTTGTGATTAGATTCACAACATTTGAAACTAGGTCAAAGAATGAAACTATTGATCTTTGCATACCAAGCTCAACCATAGAATGAATTCCTGATTCAACAAACCAATGCATAATATGTCACAAAACTAGGTGGTTGTTTCATGAAAAGTTATTCAAATAGGTATCGATGAAGTAGATCACTTTTCACATCCATCTGATGGATTTTCCATCCAAAACGAGCAACAAGTGAAATAATGAGTCGAACAGAGTTCATCTTTACAATAGGGATAAAAGGTATCGCTATAGACGATACCTTTATTTTTTAGAAATAAACATTTGCAACCACACATTCTTTATGTCACTCAACAACACCTTCACAGATAAATTTTCTCTTGTATACCCATCAACACTTCACAACATTATTTCCTTGTGGTCAGGTAACTAAGTCCCAAGTGTGATTCTTAGATATGAATAGATTTCTATCTACATAGAATGTTCCCATTAAGGTTTTCCTTGAGTGTCTGAGTAGGCAACAACATTATAATTTTCAAGTACATGATTTATCAAGGAAACACTAGAATGTTGATTTTGACTTTTAGTTTATCGACTAGAGGAAATGTCACTCAGATCAGCTCCAATAGCTTCAATTTTCTTGGCATCACAATTGGGTAGACAAGAAATAGGTGAAATTGTATTCACTATATCAAGTAAATAAAAATTCATAAAAAATTTAATCAACGGAGTTGACAGACCAGTGGAGACAAATATCAATAGACTTGTCAACACAAAGGTTGATGGTCAAGTGAAAATAGTAAATGAGTTTAACTTTATACTCAAATGAATTAACAAGGGAACATGAGAACCAATGTTGGAGACAACATCAAAGGGATCATATTGTAACAATCCATAGGAGGCATTCAACAATTTAATTCCATAATAATTTTCATCAAACCATATATTTTGTCTAATAATTATTTTTCATTTGAAAGGATCAAACAATCGATAGCATTTTCACTCTTCAGAGTATACCATCGTGATGCAAACATGAATATTTACATCCAACTTTTTTTTTTATCATTGGAAATATGAGCCCAAGCAACACATCCAAATACACAGAAGTGGTCGACTGAAGGATTCTTTCGAAAACATCATTCAACTAGAGTTATGGAAGGAATGGCTAAAGTGGACATGTGATCCAGCATATAATTTTCACAATAGATCGTTTCAACCTAGAAGCAAGAGGCAATAAGTTTAGCCTATAAAATAGATCTAGTCATTTTGACTAATTTCTATTCTTTCATTCTGTGACACCATTCTACTAAGGTTTGTGAGGTACTAACTACTTCTAGTCAATACCAAATAGAACCAAGTATTCTTAGAAAGGCCGATTTACATAATTAACACCACCATTGTATGATATAAAGAACTTTATGGGTAAAACATATTGATTTTTTCCAAGGCATGAAACTCCTTTAATTTTTTAAAGACAAGGTTCTCATTCTTCAAAAATTAGACCCATGTGAAACTAAATAAATCATCAACAAACATCAAACTATACCTTGCTCCTACTAGTGAAGGTATATTGATGAAGCATACACCACTACAAAGAAATTCCAATGGGTTCTATCCTCACCACACATTTCCATATTCAAATGGTTCCTAATGATTCTTTCTAATAAGATAGCCCTTACATACTCCTTCAAGTACAAACACTTTAGGTATACCAACAACCATGTTCTAAGTTGTCAATACTTTCAAACTTTAGAAATTTAAATCTCCAAGTCTTTCATTCCAAGATTGAATTTACTCGTCTTTCATTCCAAGATTGACTTTACTCATTAGTGTGATCAACAAGAGTAGTTAGTTTGGTGTCGGATCAAGTCGTGTCACATAATTTATATAAATTTTCTTTCGAGTCAAGAATCCCATCGGTGACAATATACTTTATTTTATTCAAATCATGAACATAGAACCAATCTATCCAAAATTTCAAAATGTTATGTATCTATGTTAACTAATAAATAGACAACATATTTTAGCAAAGGTTTGGAACATGATAGATGTCGACAATATTCCCATATTGATAGGTAACATCACCCTCACTAGAAACATCTAGAGTAAAGTCATAAAAAACATAGATTTTTCTCTCCTTAGCTTCATCCAACCATGCGAACAAGGAAGCATCCTTGGCTATATGACAGGTGCATCCAGAGTCAACTACCCAGTCGTTCTGCGCAAAATGAGATAGATAGGATTGAGAAGTTCCAATTTGGAAGGTTAAACTATTAAAAGGTCAATGAAAAATTGAAATATCTCCTTCAAGGTGTTTAACCTTCTCCTATGAATCATTTATCTTCTTATACTAGAATTTCTCCACATGTCTAGTCTTTCAACAATAATGGCATGTCATCTTATTTCGATTTCCATGGGGTTCTTCTATCTTTATATTAGGTTTCTCGTCATGACATATAGGTTTCTATGTAGAGGTGTTAAACCATAATTTTACCCTATGATATTACTTTCCCTTTCCCTTGAGAATATGGGATTGATGTTTACTAGTAATTTTTCCTTCTTCAAGAAGTTTGCTTTAATCAATAATCAAAATACCACAAACATATTCAAAGGTATAATCCTTACAATCTTCCTTGTGTACTTTCCAAATGGTTTGGAATGTTGATACAAAAATGTCACATGGTGTTTTCAAATTCAAATGAGTTTTCCATCCTTATTCTTATCGTTCTTTCCACATTCACCCATTTTAAACTAGATTTCTTTGAAACGTTCCAAATATTCTTCTATTTTGTCAAAAGAATGAGGATCGAGAGAGATCAACTCTTTCTCCAACTATGTGACGTGGATATCATCAAATCAATTGAATAATGAATTCATATTCTTCGTCAAAGATCATGATGACGCCCACAACCTCATCATTCTTTCCATCAACAATGAACTTCGTGTGATCATCTGTTGGATCTTGAATAGGAATTTTCATATACTACCACAATTGTTTAGTCTTTAGTAGGGTCTCCAAATAGGGTTCCCATACTAAAAAATTAGGTCCACTCAGAAAAAACAAGATCAATATTCAAAGCCATCTTCAATATCTACAAAGAATATATGTTTCAAAGTACCAAATAGAAAATCATGAGACCCAAGAATCACACAACAAAACAATTCAAAAAGGTTTATGGATAACAAGTCAAGTTTTTAAACCTATGGATCAGATACCATGTTCAGGAATAAGGTGGAACCTATAATGAAATAAAAAAATTCTACAGATAATCGAAGAGGAAACAATTTTTTTTGAAGATTCATGCGATTTCTAAAGACATCGTTACACCACTTAAGCAAATCGCATTGTTATAAAACATCATAGTGCATATTGATCACTAATATCCTCATATGAAATCACTTCAATCACTTGATGACAATGACCCATGGGGTCTTCTATTTATAGCCTCAATATATAACTAAGTTCCATAAAATCGAGAAGATATTTTCCACATATGACCGTCGATTGTTAGAATTGACTCCCCCAAATCTGCATTGCTTAGTTGGATCGACAAGGTTTCTCGACCTAACTTTCCATGCATCCAAATAATATTCAATTACTCTCTGAGTCATGGGTCGATCAATCACCCAACTATATTTCACTATTGGTCGACTGTAAACTCGATAGGTATGTCGAAAAATTAACCAACTAGTGTAGATTTTGAGTCAATCACCCAACATATTGTATCCAAATGTAGGTCAATCGCTTGACTCACTAGATACAAGAGATGTGTGATAAACCATCATTACTTTATGTTACAACAATAAGTACATATCCTTATATGAAGTGATTTCTTTATCAATTTTAAAGATTAAAATTACCCAAAATCAATGCCCCATAGTGACCTAGACCTAGACCTCAAATTTGTGGATGATGTAGTATTTCAAAACATCATGTGGTATGGATTACACTTGGACACAACAAGGGCTCCAATTTTCCCCTATATTTAAGTAGTTGAGTGCATTATAAACTTCACAAAATGTAGAAATTATTTGATCAATAATAAGGAGGTAGAATGCATCATAACATTCCTCCCATAGGATGATATTGGGTATCACAAATTCCACAAACGAGAGGAAGTACTTAATAATGATTTTGTAGTGACCTTTTATGAAAAATATGACATCGGTAGAATTTTGAAAAATTGGTGGAAAGATGATAGGAAGTTATTAAACATGTCATCAATTTGATACCTTACTGCTGGTCCACAAGATCAATACATGTACCTTATGATATTACGATACATGTACCTTATGATATTACTATACAAGTTATATGAGGGAATTGATTGTTCCCATTTTATTGTTCAACATGGATGCCATTAGTGTACACCTCTTCCATGAAGAGAAAACAGTTCAATAGGGATCCATAATCTCCAAAAAAACCAAAACCATAATCAAATAGGGCCATAAAACCAATCTAGTTGTAGTATCATCATTTCATATGACTTCCTTTCTATTTGTCATATTAATTGTCGTGAAGACTTTCTCTTGCTTGTCACTCATTTGGAAAATATTTGAAGCACATGTGCATCTTCATTTCAATATTATATGTGATAGTAATCATAAGAAGTCATACATTTTAATATGTGATTATTTGATAGCATACTTATACTCCCTCATTTTTGGGCAAGAATTCTCTAGATTTTCAAACCAGGTTATGAAAATTCTTGGATATGTTAGAAATTTGTATTTTGAGTAGAAACACACATATTTGAATATACGGAGAAACTTGTCCACCAAAACTCTTACCAAACTACATCTTTTACAAGTTGAAATATTGGTGAAATATATTGTTAATATATCATGCAAGGTTTCAACACTATATCGATAAAGGATAAGAAGAGAATATTTATGCCTTACAATTTTCAAATAGGGTACTATTTTGCAAGAGATACCGAAAATTCCAAACATGAAAGACAAATCCAAATGGAATATATATTCAGAACTTACAGCTTAAGGATGCATTATCCTAAGGTTTTAGTACCAAAGCATGCTAAGAAGGTGTCAATTAGTTGGCCCTATACACATGAGAAATGGTAGGAAGAGATTTTCATAGAAAGATGCATTATCCTAAGGTTTTAATACCAAAGCATGCTAATAAGGTGTCAACTAGTTGGCCCTATACACATGAGAAATGGTAGGAAGAGATTTTCATAGAAAATATATGGGATTGGAAAGAAGTAGATAATAGAAATTTAGATCCAAAGGTAATTGTTTTTAGATATTTGATACTAGAGGAGTAAATGAATATCATACGTCAAGGACCTTTAGTAAGAAAGGAAGAAGAAGAATCCAAAAAAGTAGACAAAGAAAAGTTAAAGAAAAAATGTGAATATAAATGCATAGGAGAAGAACAAGACAAGATTTTGAAAGAAAAAGAAATGAAAAAAAAAAACGGAGGAAGAACTTAAGAGGAAGCAATAAGAAGGTGTTTCTCCAAAATTACTATCCAAATAAAGAAGAGAGGCTAAAGAAATAAGGAAGAAGCAATAATTTTTAGAGCAGGGGAGTAGAGAAAATGAAGAAAAGGACAGGAATGAATCTAGCAGAACAAAAAAGTGAAGAATAAGAGTTGGAAGAATAGAAAAGGAAAGCCTAAAAGGTGAAGGAACATAAAGAAGATCTTGAGAGAGTAGAAAAGGAAAAGGGGAAGCAAAAAATGGAACAAGAAAATAATAGAAAAACCCCCAAGGCTCCTAATTTAGATGGTCTAGAAAAGGATGAAGATGAAGAGGTGAAGACAAGTGTTCCCATAACCAACGAAATATTTCCTTCCACTAAAACATCTACTCGAGACTTGCATCAAGATAATGATAAAAAATCAAATGAGGGAGACATTATGAAGGATACTCATGATCATAGAGGAAATTCCACATGATTGGTTGATGAACAAGATAAGAATCGTATTGATATTCCAATTGAGTGGGTCATCGATACTAAAGACACAAAATAAACTCCAATACCTTAGAATCCCGTACAAACCCAATCAATTTGGGAAGGTCGAGATAATCGAGACATTTAGGATTCAACAATGAAGCAGCAGAAATAAGAAGAGAAATCCTCTATACGGAAACAACGTTTCTGGTAAGGTCAATTAACTGATAAGACTCAAGTACGCCAAACAAATAAGAAGAATAAAGGTGCTCATCCTAGAGAGAAAATTCAAGAGACTACAATATAACAATTCCATACTCCTGGATGTATGAAGAAGATATTGTCTCGGGGAGAAAAACCCATACCCCAATGAGTTGATGAAGTGCCCAATTTGTATTCTCACATTTGCTTAAAATATGAATTCAATGACCAAGATGATGCAGAGAAAGATGAAAGTCTCTATGGATAGTGGTATACTTTGTACCTATGAGGAGTTCATTATTTATACAAGAATCCCTCATATGAGTGAGCTTGTATCAGTTGGAATTTCCATTTTTCATTCCATATTAGACAAGGTCATGGTAGAAGAGAAAGAGATAGAGGAATATAGGAAAGAAGTAGCATCACTCCTGCATCAAGTCTAGTGCTATATAGAAGTCTGAGGAGATTCTAATATTTTCAAATATCTACCTGAAGAACATGATAAGAACCTTCAAATTCAAGAAACTTCTCTCAGGAAGGTGGTGTAATTTCAAGAATAAACCCTACTATTGTTGAAAATGCATAAAGAAATCCAATAGAGTTAAAAGGGTTTACGTTTTTGAATCAAGTTAAATTCATTAGAGAAATATTAAAAGATAGAGGAGAAGAAGAACGAGAGATTCACATCTTAGTGTATGATAGTATAACCATGTTGCACTCAACTGCATAGTATTGGGTAGATATTGTTAAGGAACTAAGAAATCATATGGTATAAGATAATCAACTTGTAATAGAACATGGGAGAAGATCAATCGAGAAAAGTTTTACCTCCGTCTACCAATATTTTACCTTCAACTTGCAAGGCCTGTAGTTTGAAAAGTGTGCATTTTTCTAGCAAGAACAAAGCATAAGTAGTTGAGGGATTCATGCAATTGAGTATGTCTTGAGTTAAATTTCCGAATTGGATAATTTCTTCTTTCAATGTTTTCACTTTTTCTTCCAATCCATAGATTTGTTTACAATCCTTTTTCAACTTTTCTCATTTATATATGTCTACGGTGTAGAATCCTTCCCACTACTAAAATAGAGTATTAATCCTTTTCTTTTGCTAGGAAATGGAAACTACATATTTTCTATATGTTTCTCCAATAATCTTCCATCTAGAAATTTGACCATTTAATCTAAGTATCTCCAGGTGTTTTGTGACTTCTTCTATATGTACCCATATTGTTTGTACAACAAGTTATTGCCTATTTTCTAAAATTTTATCAATATCACTATCACCAATTAGAATTCCTGAAATAACTTGGAATATTGTCTGTACAACAAGTTATTGCCTATTTTCTAAAATTTTAGCAATATCACTATCACCAATTAGAATTCCTTAAATAACTTGGAGGAGAATTTATGAAACAATCTGAACAACTTTTTTTCCACTATCAAGAACCTTCTTATTTGCTTCAACTTATTCGGTAGTACCAACAACTGAGTTTTTAGCATTGGTTCTTTAACATCATTTCCTTCCACAACAATGCCATCTTTTGTAACAATGGTATTTATTTTTATATAAATGGAAATTGCTTCCATAACAAATCATTTATGTTCTTTGTTTACCTTCATGAATAGAAAAATGTTACCATACACTCTTGTCAAGGGATTGAATGAGTGTTTATAGTCATTTATGAGGTGTAAGTTCCCTCATCATATCTTTGAAAATCATGAATTGATTTATAAACTTATGATTATTTTCCCTTGAATGACAAAAAAAGCTTAAGAAGAGTTTTGTAAGAAGGCTTTAAATGAAACTTACTAGGAATCAAGAGTGTGAAGGAAAATCCCTTCGTTGGTGTTCTTCTGTCTATCCTAGAAGTTCCTTTAGTGCTTCCTTGTTGACTAAGATAATTGAGGGGGACTGTCTCCATCTTTGTCAAGAAGTTATTTATTCCAGTGTTTCTCCATTACAACGTCTAGTTGGTGTGTAACAAGAATAGGTGTTTCAAAAATAGTGTCATTATCAACAACATTTTCTTCATTACCAACATTATCAACAACTTTCTATTCATTCCCATCATTATCAACAACATTGCAATATTATCATGTTCCTGCATGGATTGTCGTGCAGTATCCATAAGATCCTCTATTGATTATTGTGTGAGAAAAGGGAAATATTATGATGTTGGTTCTTGTGTAACAAGAATAGTAGGAGATTCATATAGCTCACCCTCAAATGAGTCGATCATGTACTCTGCTTCTAAATCACGTACGATGATAACAATATGATCTGAAAATAATTGTACAACCCCCATGTGCCAATCTTTTGGTTCTTTTGTAGCAACAGTGTTGATTATTGTGTGAGAAAAGGGAAATATTATGATGTTGGTTCTTGTGTAACAAGAATAGTAGGATATTCATATAGCTCACCCTCAAATGATTCGATCATGTACTCTACTTCTAAATCACGTACGACGACAACAATATGATCTGAAAATACTTCTACAACCCCCATCTGCCAATATTTTGGTTCTTTTGTAGCAACAGTGGGACCTTGTATTGTTGTTTCTTATGTAGTAGCAACAATGTCTTGTAAACTTTCTACAACACTTTAATGTCATGATGTCGGTTCTTCTATACTAGCAACAAGTTTCTGTATATTTTCTGCAAGATCTCTTTCTTGTATTGCTAGCTCTTGTGTATTAACAAGAAGCTTTGTAGGGTTGATTGTAGGGGATTCCGTAGAAACTTAAAATATTGTTATTTTTTTCTTCAAGTGTTCTAAAAATCACATTTCTTTTCTAGATGACCCAACCTTCTTTCTCAATTCCCTTGAAACTAGAGATGATGATGGGGTTTCTTCGATAATTTGGAAAGGGACCACTTGACTCACTATGATTCATTTCTCAAAATTTCATTCAATAGAGAGGGAATGTATAAATACATGATCTATTATGTGGCTTTCAAAGAGATATACCTCATTACAAAATATAGGTGATAAAACATAAATGAACCAAATTATCAGTACCTCTTAGAAATTATTGATTTGGAAATGGAGACATAGTTTGGGGATGACCTCAATGTATAATTGCATTATCTAACCTATGGATTTGTGAATTTATAACTAGTGGGACCAAAGAGTGGAGATATAGCTTAGAGGGTGAAATCACTATTGTAATGGTTAACCAAAATGTACCTCATATGGTAATATATGATGTATAAGTAGTAGATTTGTTACTTCCAATATCAACATACTATTATGCACAAGATAAATGGATTCTCTACCGCTCTATGAAAATATTCTCTAACTAATTACCGGTAAGTAACAAACATTTTTTTCCCTCATTTTTCGATATGTATATAAATGATCTATGAAATTATGAATTTGTGAATCTAAGAGTCCTTTGTGCATCTTGACATTTTGTTTGGGTAGTTGAATTCTAGTGTAAAGATGAAAAATGAAGGAGATGCCATAGGTTGTTGACAAATCACTTAAGTGAGGGAATTAGCTATCTTCTAGGATAATGTATTAAGGATGGATTTTTTATCATTGGAGTAGTGATTACTATGTGGCTCCATATGGAATAAAGTCTAAGTGATGGCTAGCTAGGGAATGTGATGCAGGAGCATCTACGACGCCAAAAAACGATCCAGCGTGGAGGGAAGAGAAGGACAGCTGGACAGCACCAGCGCATACCTTTTTGAATCACAATGAAGATTGTTGTGCCGTCATTTTGGATGAACACATTCATATGAAGCGCACTTGTATTGTAATATAGATAAGAGGACATTAAATAGTTTTAATGCTGGTAGATAGGGTTAGCTGTAGATTAGACAGTTTCATTTCCAGGAGGGAAAATGAATATAGGCACCCTCCTTGTGTAATAGATTATTATTTAGATTGTTATTCAGCATTAGTGTAGCGAAAAATAGAGAACAGAGCAGAGAGTTCGTGAAGAAACCCCATGTACATATTGAATTAATAGAAGAAAACGCTTGATTCAATTCCATGGCTGTGTTTGAGTTCTGTGTGTTGTTGATATTATTTTGTTGCATGCTTGCTTCTTTATATGCTTATCTTCTATATGCTTCTTATGTGATTGCATATCAGGTTCGCAACCTGAGAGAATGAATGAATGAGTTTCCATCGTTTCTCTATTTCAGCCAGGAGATTCCTGCATAGAGTGCAGTTGAATTCCTCTACATTGAGTGCATTGAGGAGGCTCTACAGTTAAACTCTCATTCTCGTTCAACCCAGAGTTGATTTGGATTATTCGAGCCGTGCAGGTGAGTGCAGGTCGAACTGAACTTCCAGTAGCAAGTCTGAGAAGGGAAAGGTCGGGTTGTTGTGACTGCGAGTGCATGGAACCTGGAAATCTTCAGTATCGTTGAAAGTGACGAAGGTCGAGGTCGAGCATGGGGAGAGTGTTCCAGAGAGCTCTGAAGGATTCAGAGTTGCAGAAGCTCAAGAGGGATAGCACCTTCCACTTCACGGTGGAAACAGACCCCACTGAAGTTCACACAGGGCTGAAGTGGTAAAGCGAAGAACTCTTCAAGAGGAAGAGAATCGACGACTTGAACTTCTTGAAGAAAGGAGTCTTCAAGAATAGGCAGAACCTATTGGCCATCGTGTATCAACATATCGCGGTTGGCGAGTGCAAGAATTGCATGCACGTCGAGATCGCGAGTCATGATTTCCCAACTTAAATGAGACCATCGATTGGAGCGTGGACAGGTGCCACGATATCCTGCGGAGTCGGGATTCGATACTTCAGTGTTTTCGACGCTGGAAGGAGCACGGAGAGACAGCGAAGTCCCAAGTTGCGACGGGTCCCACAGAGACTGTATGGAGTATAACACGTGGCTTCGGCACCTCAGTACTTGGGTTCCGAAATACAAGGGCTTGGCATCGCGAGTGGCGATATCTCGAAGTATTGACCGTTGACCATCGGGGATTAGGGTTTCGGCGTTTGATTGCACGAGGACAGGGTTGCAAGCCTCGCGATATCGCGGGATCCGATCTTCCGATACGCGAAGAGGAGATCACCGAGAAGTATCCTGTGGGTGACAAAGACTCCCGAGAGGAGTTAGAAGGGCGTTGATTCTTCGGGCCTGTGGAGCGAAGAAGGTCCTGGTGGAGCGACCAGCTGCTGTGAGAGCGAGGTTTTCGTCAGAGTGGTATCAGAGTGGGAAAGTCTTGTCTGTATATTTTAGATAGGAGGAGAGAAAGAGGAAAGGAAAGCACTCTGATACTTACGACTTGCGTCAGAGTGGTATCATAGGGGGAAGTGGAACTCTCTTTGTTCAGGTAGCAGAGAGAAGCAGATTTCACCATGCCACCCAGAAGAGAGAGGCAATCTCCTAATCATGAGGACAGGGATGCCCGGAGAAGGGGTAGGCAAGCAAGAAATGATGAAATAGATTGAGAGATGAGAGATCTCCGAGCCAGACTCGAAGAAATGGAGACCACCAAGAGATGTGGTGTTGGTTCCACAGAGTTCAGTGATCCTGAGATTGAAGAGGAAGTTGGACATGCTGAGGAAGAAGTCACGGCAAAAGACGCGTCAACCGAGAGGTTGATTAGAGCTATTTCGAGGATGAGCTCAAAGACGAAGATGGACATTCCCATATATGAGGGAAGTCTAGACACAGAGGAATTGCTGGATTGGATCCGAGCATTGGATACATACTTCGATTAAGAGGATATCGAAGAAGACAAGAAAATAAGGCATGTTGTTACAAAGCTGAAGGGACATGCAGCCTTATGGTGGGACGAGCTGCAGGAAGAGAGACGTTCCCGAGGAAAACAAAAGATCAAAAGCTGGGACAGGATGATCGCTAAGATGAAGGCGAAGTTCATCCCAAGAGATTACCAGATCACTCTGTTCAGGCGCATGCAGAACTTGAGACAGAAGTTGATGACGGTGAAGGAGTACACCGAGGAATTCTAGAGGCTCAACATCAGAGCTGGTCATCGGGAGAGTGATGAAGAAAAGGTGGCGAGGTACCTGAATGGGTTGAGTTATGATATTCAAGATGAACTAAGCATGGTTACCATCCGAACCATTGAGGATGTGTACCATATGGCTCTAAAGGCCGAAGAAAAGCTGAGTCGCAAGCAGGGACAGTGAGGCCACGGCAGAAGCCAGCCCAGAGGCAAGACAGTTGCTCAAGAGAAAACTCAGAGGGCCAAGGAGGATTGGAAGAGACCTCAGGGGAAAACTGAGAGAGGTGGAACCTCACAGCAGAGGCAAAATGATGAGCCGAGGAGGCAGCAAGATGTTCAGCAAGGAGGATATGTTGACGTGAACACATTTCCTCGTACCCGAGGTCGAGGCAGAGGTCGAGGAGGAGTTATCACATGTTTTAGATGTGGTAAAGATAGACACAAAGCCGTGGACTATCCGGAGAGGAAGATGGATGAAGGAAAAGCTCACATCGCTAAGGCGCAGAGGCGTGATGATAAGAGCAAAGATGCGGACAGTGGTAGATCGCTTGGGACGCATAAAATTCTTTTGGCACCTGAGAAAGAGGTGGACAGCTCAGTGCAGCGGAGCAGACTGTTTAGGACAGCTTGCACAGCCAAGGATAGAAAGTCCAAAGTCATAGTTGACAGCGGGAGCACTGACAATCTCGTTTCAACCGAGATGGTGGAGAAATTGGAGCTGACAATAACTAAGCACCCGAGTCCCTATAAAGTCTCGTGGTTACAGAAAGGACACCGGGTAAGTGTCACTAAACAATGCTTAGTTAAGTTTAAAATTGGGAACTATCACGATGAGATTCTGTGTGATGTCATTCCCATGGACGTATGTCACATACTGCTGGGTAGACCATGGCAGTTTGACCGGAGCGTTGTTCATGACGGGAGGATGAACACCTACACTTTGGAGAAGGATGGGAAAACCCATAAACTGTTGCCGATAAAAGATAAGGAAGTAAAGCCAGAATCTAGCAGCACGATACTTCTCATGAGTGGGAAGGAGCTTTTTACAGAGCTGGAGAAGGATGAGGATCCACAATTCTTTGTTGTCGGGAAGCCGAGAATTGTCCTGACAAGCACAAGAGTGGACGACTTGCCGGAAGAGATTCAGGAACTGCTTGGAGAGTTCGTTGATATCATCGTGGACGAACTACCTCATTCGTTGCCACCGATGAGGAGTGTGAGTCACCACATTGACCTCATACCCGGAGCAAGTCTACCAAATAAGGGAGCGTACAGGTTGACGCCTCAGGAGAATGAGGAAGTCAAAAGGCAGGTACAAGATCTGCAGGATAAAGGACTGGTGAGAGAGAGTCTTAGTGCGTATGTTGTTCCGACAGTACTCAGCCCAAAGAAGGGTGGAGGATAAAGAATGTGTACAGACTCCAGGGTGATAAATAAGATTACCATCACGTATAGATTTCCACTGCCGAGAATGGACGACTTGATGGATTGCCTGAGTGGGGAAAATTACTTTTCCAAGATTGATCTCAAGAGCGGATATCATCAAATCCAGATGAGAGAAGGAGACGAATGGAAGATGAAATTCAAAACAAACGAGGGTTTGTACGAATGGCTGGTCATGACATTTGGATTGACAAACCCGCCAAACACATTTATGCGGCTGATGAATGAAGTCCTGTAGGAATTCATTGGCAAATTCGTGGTGGTATACCTAGATGGCATATTGATTTTCAGCAAGACAAAGGCTGATCATTTAAGGCATTTAGCTATCGTCATGAGGAAGCTACAGCAGGAGAAACTGCTGATAAATTTGAAGAAGTGTTCCTTCATGCAGACAGAACTCATATATTTGGGTTTTGTGATTTCGGCGAATGAATTAAAGATGGATCCTGAGAAGGTTGAAGTACTCAGGGATTGGCCATCGCCAAGGAATGTTTTTGAGGTAAGGAGCTTTCACGGTTTGGCAAGCTTCTACAGAAAATTCATTCAGAATTTTAGTGGAATCAGTGCCGCAATGATGGACACTGTGAAGAAGCGGCATAAGGTTTTCCATTGGACAGCAGAGGCTGAAAGGAGCTTCAATCTATTGAAGCGAAAGATAACAGAGCAGCCAGTGTTAGTGCTGCCTGATTTTCAGAAAACCTTCCAGGTGAAGTGTGACGCCAGTGGATATGTTGTCGGAGGGGTCTTGAGTCAGGATGACAGGCATGTAGCATATTATAGTGAGAAGCTGGATGATGCAAAACTGAAGTACTCCGCATATGATAAAGAATTCTATGCCATTATCCAGGCATTGAAAAAGTGGAGGCACTATCTCATACCCAAATAATTTGTCCTGTACAGTGACAACCATGCGTTACAGTTCATGAGTCAATAAGAGAAGTTGAATCAGAAGCATGTGAAGTGGGTGGAATACATGCAGAATTTCACCTTTGTCATAAAGCACATTTTGGGGACTGCGAACAAGGTAGCAGACGCCTTGAGCCGGAAATGTTTATTGCTGCAGGAATTCAGAGTCAAGACTTTGGGTTTTGAAAACCTGAAGGATATGTATGCAGGTGATCCTGATTTCGGGGAAGCTTATGAAGCAGATGAGAACCCAGTTCTTAGGGATAGGAGTCCGTGGATTGACTACCTGATCCAGGATGGATTGTTGTTCAAAGGCAATCAATTGTGCATTCTAGATTGCTCTATGAGAGAGAATTTGGTGAAGGAAAAACACAGTGGAGGCTTAGCAGGTCATTTCGGACATGACAAAACATTCGCCAAGCTGAGCGAATCATACTTTTGGCCAGGCATGTGTGCCGATGTGACCGGTGTAGGATATGTCAACACGTGAAGGGCCGAAAGCAGAACACAGGGTTCTATCAGCCGTTGGCCATACCTGAAAGGCCATGGGAAGCCATTAGCATGGACTTTGTGTTGGGTTTACCGAGAACACATCGAGGAGTTGATTCCATATTTTTTGTGGTGGACAGATTCTCGAAGATGGCACATTTCATTCCGTGTCATAAGACTAGCGATGCAACCCACATCCCAAATTTATTCTTCAAAGAAATTGTAAGATTGCATGGATTGCCGAGAAGTATAGTCTCGAATTGGGATACCAAATTCATAGGTCATTTTTGGAGGATGCTATGGAAGAAGTTGGGGACTGACTTGGCATTCAATTCTGCTTACCATCCACAGACAGATGGGTAGAACGAAGTGGTCAAATGGAGCTTAGGGGATCTATTGAGAAGCCTGGTGATGGAGCATCACACCAGTTGGGATCAGATCCTACCGCAGGCAGAGTTTGCGTACAATGATTCTGTGAATCGGAGTACAGGTAAGAGTCCATTTCAAATTTTGTATGGAACACAACCGAGAGGAGTGTCTGAGCTCGGGGAGTCAGAAGAGGCTGAGACTAGCAGTGCGAGGGCTAAAGAATTTGCTGAAGCAACGCAAGAACTTCACACACAGGTGAAGCAGCGACTGCAAAAGGCGAATCAAGAATATAAGCACAGAGCCGATCAGAGTAAAAGACAACTTCATTTTGAAGTTGGAGACATGGTTCTAGCGCACCTGAGGAAGGAAAGGTTTCCAAGAGGGACATATAACAAGCTCAAGATGAAGAAAATCAGACCTTGCAGAGTCCTGAAGAAGTTCGGGGAGAATGCATATGAGCTTGAATTGCCAGAGGGCATTGTGATATCTCCGATTTTCAACGTTTCGGATTTATACCCCTACAGGGCCAAGGAAACGGACACTGGAACTAAGGAACTAGTGATCCAGTGGACGAAGCAGTTGCCAGTTGCACAGAAGCCTGAGATGGAGTGCATACTGGATAAACGAGTTAGCAAGAAGACCAGGAGGAAGCAGTATTTTGAATACCTGGTGAAATGGAAAAATCACCCAGTGGAGGATGCCAGCTGGGAAACAGAAGCAGTGATTCAGAAGCATGGACACACCGTGAAACAGCTCATGGACAGGAGCCCGTGAAATCTTTCGAGCCGAGGAGTATGATGCAGGAGCATCTACGACGCCAAAAAATGAGCCAACGTGGAGGGAAGAGAAGGACAGCTGGACAGCACCAGCGCATACCTTTTTGAATCACGATGAAGATTGTTGCGCCATCATTTTGGATGAACGCATTCATATGAAGCACACTTGTATTGTAATATAGATAAGAGGACACTTAATAGTTTTAATGCTGGTAGATAGGGTTAGTTGTAGATTAGACAATTTCATTTCCATGACGGTAAACAAATATAGGCACCCTCCTTGTGTAATAGATTATTATTCAGATTTTTATTCAGCATTAGCGTAGAGAAAAATAGAGAACAAAGCACAGAGTTCGTGAAGAAACCCCATGTACAGATTGAATTTATAGAAGAAAACTCTTGATTCAATTTCATGGTTGTGTTTGAGTTTTGTGTGCTGTTGATATTATTTTGTTGCATGCTTGCTTCTTTATATGCTTATCTTCTATATGCTACTTATATGATTGCATATCAGGTTCACAACCTGAGAGAATGAACGAATGAGTTTCCATCGTTTCTCTGTTTGAGCCAGGAGATTCCTGCATAGAGTGCAGTTGAATTCCTCCGCATTGAGTGCGTTGAGGAGGCTCTATAGTTAAATTCATTCTCATTCAACCCAGAGTTGATTTGGATTATTCGAGCCGTGCAGGTGAGTGCAGGTCAAACTGAACTTCCAGTAGCAAGTCTGAGAAGGGAAAGGTCGGGTTGTTGTGACTGCGAGTGCATGGAACCTGGAAATCTTCAGTATCGTTGAAAGTGACGAAGGTCGAGGTCGAGCACAGGGAGAGTGTTCCAGAGAGCTCTGAAGGATTCAGAGTTGCAGAAGCTCAAGAGGGATAGCACCTTCCACTTCACGGTGGGAACAGACCCCAGTGAATTTCACACAGGGATAAAGTGGTAAAGCGGAGAACTCTTCAAGAGGAAGAGAATCGACGACTTGAACTTCTTGAAGAAAGGAGTCTTCAAGAACAGGCAGAACCCATTGGCCATCGTGTATCGGCATATCGGGGTTGGCGAGTGCAAGCATTGCATGCACTTCGAGATCGCGAGTCGTGATTTCCCGACTTAAATGGGACCGTCGATTGGAGCGTGGACAGGTGGCACGATATCCTGCAGAGTTGGGATTCAACACTTCGGTGTTTTCGACGCTGGAAGGAGCATGGAGAGACAGTGAAGTCCCGAGTTGCGACGGGTCCCACAGAGACTATGTGGAGTATAACACGTGGCTTCGGCACCTCGGTACTCGGGTTCCAAAATACAAGGGCTTGGCATCGCGAGTGGCGATATCCCGAAGTATTGACCGTTGACCATCGGGGATCGGGGTTTTGGCATTTGATTGCATGAGGACAGGGTTGCAAGCCTCGCGATATCGCGAGATCCGATCTCCCGATACGCGAAGAGGAGATCACCGAGAAGTATCCTATGGGTGACAAAGACTCCCGAGAGGAGTTAGAAGGGCGTTGACTCTTCGGGCCTGTGGAGCGAAGAAGGTCCTGGTGGAGCGACCGGCTGCTGTGAGAGAGGGGTTTGCGTCAGAATGATTTTAACATAGAATGGTGACCATGAAAACAATATAGAATGCTAAGTGGATAAAGGATCTAAATTTATATGCAGAGGACCTGAGACTGTTACATTAAGTGAGGAAAACAAATCTTAAAAAAATACCATCACGGATATCATTGTTGGGGTTTAGGGTGACCTTGTGAAGCCCAACTAGAATTTTTTTTATGGGTGAAGGGAAGACCTTAAGAAATTAAAAAAGAGAGACATCAACATTAGGGTGTAAGTTGGACCTTGCGGAACCCAACTTACTAAGATGATTATATTTTTTTGTGATCTAAGGAAGATATTGAGGAAGCTAACTAGCATCATATTTTTGGGTAAAGGGTGGACTTGGAGGAACCAAAATAATAGAAGAAATCACTTTGGTGTAGGGTGGACATTGAGGAACCCAACTAATTTGAATAGAAATGATATTGGGGTGTAGGGAGGACCTTAAGAAACCCATTTAAAAGAAATAAAACACACACACATTTAAGCTGTAATATCTAATCCCAACTAATATGGAACAATGAAGTAACAATCAATATTATAGGACAAAAAATAGAATAAATATTAAAATATTACATGTAATATCCAAAATATTTGAAATGTACTAGCGATATAGAGAAAAGAACAAACAATAAAGTAAGATAAAACCTAAAATATATTATTTGAGATTATAATGCCTTAGTTTTACTAATGAGGTATAAACCTTTTATACATTTTCATAGATACATGTCTTTATTTGTTGAGAGGGTACAAAAACCTAATCTAATTATGCACATACTCAAAATTAAAAAGAAGTGTTATTTAAATGCATAGGCACATAGCACAAGGATGGAAATAAATGCCTTCTAATAAGTTGCACATTAGAAGCTAACAAACAATGTGCAACTCAATGTTGGCTTGCACAACAATCTCAAAAGCTAATTGTTGGTGTGGGTTGATACACCCTCCTTGACTAGGTCCCCTCTCAGTTTTTGGATGTGTTCTTTATAAATATAGTAAATAAAATAATATATGCGAATAAGTTCAATGGAATAGATTGTGTAATTGAGTGCTTTGATTTTTATGTATAAGGTTTAGAGGTTAGTTCCCTAAACTACTTACCTTGTTGCATGTATTACTCATTATTTCTACTACCATAATCAAACACCCACAAATCACACACCAATAGAAGGACGTGCTCAACATTTATTAAAATCATATTTCATTAGAAAAAATAAGAATTAAAAAAAGAAAATATTCAATAATACAATCAGTGTATTCCACTAACTTTAATAATTAATAAGTAGTGGTCAAATCCAAATAGAGAGATATGTTTCCATGGACCTTGTTCTACATGGCGACCCTGGTGTGTCACTATGAGAAGGAGACACCGAAAAAATCCATCCATGAGAAGGTTTTGTGTGGCCCATGTCTAGTTCAATCCTTCAATGATTAATAACTAGCCACAAGATAGTCCCGAAAATCACATACACACTAGCAAAGAAACAAATAATTAATAATTAATGAAGATGGAATGTAAAATAACTTGTACATTATTGTTATAAACTACTAAACCAATTTAATTATTTATGTTTGCTATTTTAACTACATAATACATCACATAATATATAATACTATTATTTATTGATTCCCCACTACCTAAATAATCACTTTATGCATATAAAGATGATATGAGTTAAAATATAATAATTTGAAGTTAATAATGAGAGTTTTAATTTTATGTATTTCATCATTGGATTAGATTACATGAATACCTATAGTTATATGCATACATGTTTTGAATCTAGCATTTCAATTGGGTTTATCTTGGGTAGTTAGGAGGAATGATTATTATCCTCTCCACATGGTTTCAATTCCTACATGTGATATGTCCATCTCTTAAGAAGTATATTATTATAATGGATTCAAGTCGTGTTGTTGATTGATCTTGTTCTCTCTAACATGGAATAAACAAATGATATGTACTTAGAAAAAACCTAGAATATACATCAATGATTCTTTAAATTATTTGAACGATGTTCTAATATGTCTGTTGTTAGGACCCCACGGGACACCTGATGAGATATTTTGATCGTTCACCTCTTGAGGAGGTGTGGAACAACAATGTTTCTTACTTGGTTGCTTGGAACACCAATAATACTTTGTTTGTACTATGCCTCTTCATGTAGAGAATACCCATACTCCATTATATGCTACCAATGGTTCACACTCCTACTCTAGTGTAACTCTTGTATACTTGGACAATTCTTAAAAATTTAACACTTAGTCATATATAATAATACATTTGTGAACATGAGAAACCAAGAGAACAATTGCAGAACAAACAAAAGAAAACACACAAATAGTGAGTTTCGCACAAACTGAGCCTAACACCCAACTAAGTCTTTGTTATTGTGAAACAGTTACAACATGAGCACTACTGGCGCAATTTACAACTTGGGAAGATAAAAAAACTCACCTCACCTCACCAAGACACTCATGAATAGATTCATCACATGAATAATTTCTATCGCAACCATCTTTGCTACCCCCTACCATTCACCTCAAATGTGCCCACAACCACAGACTTGTTTTCACTTCGTTGTCATAGAATTTCACTAGAATAACACATATTGTGGCTCTACAAAACACATTCCTCCAAAATACTTTCATTTCGATACTTCCCAAAAAACACCCAAAAGCATCCCAGTCTTGGCTAGTTTTCTTCTGCCTTGGCAAATTTTCCTCAGTTCGCTTCCCCACACTTGCCTTAGACTTATTCTCAAAATATCTTACTAAAATTCTATGCCTTCCTTTGGTTGTGCATCCTTGCTATTATAGGAACTCCAAGAGTCACTTGTGCAAAAAATTATGTATTTTGGGTGTGTCACACCCCTTCAGGAAACCACACTCAAAAAACTTGTTGCACCCCCTGGACCTAGTGCACCCATCCAAGTTGACGTTCCCATTAATCGATATGTCTCTTGGACTGATGAGCCCCATCCTTGAGCACACACTCCTTGCATTGTATTCTCTACTCATGGCTCCTCGTGGGTGTATCGATGGAGCCTTCCAATCACTTTGGTGTTCCCATGATGTCGAGGGAAGACAAGTCCACTCCTTTAGAATGATCCCAAGTTTCTCCGCCCTTATCCAAGAAGAACCCAAGTCTTTGTTAAATTTTCTAAGTCAAGTAAGGTGTGTGCCCCCTTGGTTGTGCATGTCACCATTCTGCATCCAAGGTTCCCATTCTCACACCTAAATGTCTTTGTTTTCCCTATTCATTTTTTAATCATCATTCTTCTCTTCATACGTTCCATCGCCAAATATGTTGAAGGAGCATGCGTTCTTCGTGGGTGTCATGGGAGACCTTAGCTCCTCATCCACTCCATGTTGTTTTAGTTCAAAACAATATCCATCGATATCTATGTTGTTTTTTCCCCATCTCTGGATCTCTTCACCCATTAACGACTGTTTTTTCCTCAATTATCATCATCAAGACAAACTTCCCCTTAGGAAGTTTCATGAGTCTACGAAGTGTTGCTCTGATATTTTCGCTTTGATAATTAAAAATATCTTCCCATTCTTTTTTGCATTGGATCCCCTTGTGAATTCGGTTGATTACGTAGCTAATTCAATCATCATGACTCTATATGAAGAACTCATATATTCACGTTCAAACATCCTTTTCTTTCTTCAAAATCATCACTTCCTCATAGTAAAAGGAGTGGACTTGTCTTCCCTCGACATCACTTCCTCCCACCGATACTATGAGCCAATATGTTGTAGTCTAGTTTGAAGGTGAAGGGAGATGCCTAGTTGGTCCATCTCCCTCATATCTAATATGTCCCAATGTGATCGATGATAAGTCTCACTATACTTAGGTGTTATGTGCATAAGAAGTGGTACACTTGGACCTATTTTTCCTTCACACTACTCCATGAGTCCTTATATCTCGGGATCATGCAACTATTCACCATGTCCAAGATCATTAGAGGAGGAATCAACCTCTTCCTTGGTTCTCTTACACCAGTTTTGTTTCGTCCCCTCACATTTTCTTGGCCCACAATGGTCTTCTCTCCTATTCAATGAACTTATCTATAATTATCATCTGTATGACTTCTTGATCTTCAATTCAACTCATGAAATTTCAAACATAAATAAGCCAAGCCATCCACTATCTTAGCCAAATTTCCAACTATCTCTTCAACATCGACAAGCCTCCATTCCATGAGATTTATTTCATTCTCCATGTTAGATAGCCCAACGATCACCCTAGATCATCCAAGTTCATCTCCACAAGGTTCATTACACTAGTTGTTCGCAACAACCATATGCAAGGAAGATATCAACGCACGTCCTTCTTTTCACCTTATGGAAGGAATCAAACATGGACTATGTCCTCAAAAAATGACCAAACTATTCACGTGAGGAATAGGTGTTTCTGATCCAGATTATTTTTGGCACGAAATGAGAGTGGAGATATAATAAGGAAATGCACAGAGATATCACAGATATTCAATAAAATAACAGAAATGTATTAGAGATGCAACCATAAACACAGATATACAATAATACACGATTTCTATTAATGAAAGAAATGTACAGAGACTGTAAAAATACAGAGTGAAAGACTCGCTAGAATGGTGGCAGCTTATCTCTGAGAAGA
>ML776848.1:1932006-1943493 GCA_009831015.1 Picea engelmannii | reverse complement strand
TGTCGAGAATAATAAACTTTAGTAATTATTTCCTTTAGTTTTTGAAAAGGTTCTTAACTAAGGACACATTATGTTTTTGGTTAATCACTAGATTATGTGATTGAACTAATTTTATTTCATTCTATTATGTGATTTACATTATGGTTATTGTCTTTTTCATGGTATTGCTCCCTTTTCTTTTGGAAATGTATGGATTTATGAATTAAAGAATTATTTTATTCTATCATGTGATTTACATTATGTTTACTGTTTTTTTCATGGTATTGCTCCATTTTCTTTTGGGAAATGTATGGATTCATGAATTCAAACATTGTATTATTTTAATTTTAATTTTTATGTTTTTATTTATTATACAATTAATTTAAATTTTTATTTATATTTAAAAGAAAATATTACATTTCATAATTTTTTTATTTTTTTTCACAAAAATAGATTTATCTAAATTCAAGATTTATTAAGAGTTCAAAATTATCAAATCCTTTGAAATGCAAATCTTGAATGAATTTTTTTGAACACAAAATTATTTGATTTGTTTAATAAATCGACTATTACATGGATCTATACCAATTTGTTTTATTATAGTGATTTTTTTTTAGTTTTTATTATTATAATATGTTATTTGTTAATTTGTCATTTTTATAAACATTGTTTTTATAAATGTAATTTGACATATGGCTATAAACACTTAATAACTTTTTATGATATAAACTTCATTAACAACTAATAACTAAATTTATAAGTAAAAAATATAAATAATAGGATTTTAAGAAGAATATCCTTTAGTAATGGTTTCTTCTTATTTTGAAAAGATTCTTAATTAAGGATACATTATAATATGGTTACCAAAACAATTTAAAGTAGAGTATTAATTTATCAAAGAGGAAAAATTTGGTGGTTTTAGTTGTTTTCCTTTTTTAAAATGTAGTTTATAATATATTTAATATATTTAGTAGCACTTTATAAAATTGAATATAGATTTATTTAATACTTATATTTATATTTTTCAAATTCAATATATTTTAATTGTAATTTTGATATTATATTTATTTTTATGAGTAGACATTATATTTAATTTTGTAGTACATATTAGGGTATGGTTTCTCTCTTAGAACCAACTTGAATTAGACATCTAACCCAATTATCCAAGTAGGTTTCTCAATCTTTTTCATCACCACCATAGAATTAGATAGGATAGCCTAAAAACTACTTCTATAAGACCTTACCAAATTTAATAGACTAATAAGCATTAATTCCAACGCCTTCAATGATAATCTCTACTATTAGTGTAAATATTTAAATGTGGTAGATCTTATGTGAGCCACCTATCTAAGGGAATTATACACAAATATCCTAGGCGTCCTAAATGTTGGTGGCTTCATTATTAAAACTCACACATACCAAGCCATCAAGGAAAATATAAAATAAATATTAAATTTACATTATAACATGATATTTATTATGAATACAATTTTTTATTTTATAAAAGATAAAAATATTAAATTAATATCATTTCCAAAAATTATATCTAACTATAGACATCCTCTATTGGAATTGATGATTTAATCAACTTTTTAATTACAAATTCTAATTTTATGGCAAACAATTAATGATGTTAACATATTCTTGATATTACACCCTAATCAATCACTAAGATTTAATATACATAAATTCCTTATATTTATAAATGTTTCAGTTAACTTATATACTTTTTAGATTTACTCTTTAGGATTAAAAAATTACCAAGCCATATTTTCAATTGACACAAAGCATACTTATACAAATACAACCAAAATTATTTAACTTCTAAATTTTTACATTTTACATTTTGAAATCACTTTTTCTTACACATGTGGTAACTTATGAAAAAAATGGAAAGAAATGAATTGTGTGGGGATTTCCATGACATGACCAGAAGGGAATAAAAAAAAATATGGTGTACGACTCTTAAGGAGATAAATATCAGTTAATAAGTTACAATTGTATTTGAATATACATGATATTACACATCAAATTGAATCTGCATGCTATTATACATCAACCAAGGAGAAAGGAGACTGCTACTGCGCATCAACAAAGGAGCGAGGAGGTTGATTAGCAATTCTTACTTGTTCAGAATGCAAATATCTGCCATTTCATTAAGGCATTTAGATATGAACATATCAATTATTTATATTTATATTGTATATGTTTTATTTAGATTAGATGTGTTTTTCAGTTCATTTACATATTGAGTGCATTGAGATTTTATAATATATTGCTTTAACCTTTTAATTTAACCTTTGAATGTTTGCTCACATCTCTTTTAAATCAACCCTTCATTTTAATTTAACTTATAAATTTTTGTTCAGCTTCTCTCTTGTAATTCGGCTTCACGTTTTCACTGCATCTATATTTTATTTGATATATGAAATTGCGGTACTTTACTATTCCTAAAAATGCACATATCTAGAATTGCAGCGAATAATACATAAAACAGAAGAAAGTCGAACATATCAAACTGAACATAAGACACTGTTTTGGAGGTACAAAAGCTATGTCGAAACAATATGTCTTGATTTTCATGAAAATAAAGATGTGTGAACTATTTTGAGATTTGATATCCAAATGAAGTGCAAATTAATAAGTGAACAATAATTGATATGTATCTTTTATGTGTGTGTATTCGCTCAGCTGACTTCTTAGAGTCTGGGTTTTTATCATTTTATATTATAATTGATATGTGTCTTTTATGTGTATATGCGGTCAGTTGGCTTCTTAGAGTTTGTGTTTTTATCATTTTATATTAGGCTTGTCATAAATTGTGTATTTAAGAATGCGTACTAAAATTCTTTTTTAAATTTAGGAATGAACCAATTATCATATCTAATGCGTGCTAAAATTCTTCCAATTATCATATCTAATGCGTGCTAAAATTCTTTTTTAAATTTAGGAATGAACCAATAAATAATTGGGGCATAGTGTTTTGTAAGTTCGTTACACCCAGATGCTATTTTTTCTTTATATTGATAGTCTTTGAGATTGATTATGTTGCTTACTTTACATTCCACAATTACTTCAACATTTGTGGATCATTTGTTTTAAGCAAATCCAATGTTAGCATTGGTGGGTCATCACAAAATGATAGTTCAACGTCACTTATGTGATGTAATGGAGCCTAAGGGTGCCAATGCAATCAAAGGGAGTCGGAATCATAATGAATAAGTTAAGATGCAAGCCATTTTTTTTTTTTCTTTTCGGAAACGCCGCACCTCCTTGTTTTCATCGATATCATGGATGCTATTTCTTTCTTAGTCTCCTAGATCAAGCGTAACCCTCATCTTAGCCCTATGCTCGGTCTCCTAGATGACGCATAATCCTAAWATTAACCCTAATAATGTCTATAAYAGAGATTTTCAACCAAAAGTTCATAGCATGAGTAGATGGTTATATTTTATTAACAACTAATTAATTATTAAGATTAGGGTTATTAGGGTTGGAGCTATATTAAGTATGGTCTCCTAGATGACGCATAATCCTAATATTAACCCTAATAATGTCTATAACAGAGATTTTCAACCAAAAGTTCATAGCATGAGTAGATGGTTATATTTTATTAACAACTAATTAATTATTAAGATTAGAGTTATTAGGGTTTAGTTATATTAAGTATTTGATTATAGGGTTACTGTATATATTATATTGGAAATATAATAAAATATTAAATTAGAGATGAATGCATTCACTCTTGAGATGCTCTTACCGTTTTTCTATACAAGTCATTGCATTCACTCTTAAAATGATGAAACTGAGATGCTCCTACAAATACATTACAGTCACTACATCTACTTTAAATTACAGACCAATGGAATCATTTATTAAGGGTTGTATTAAGGGTTATATTTGAATTCAGCAACGTGCTAACCAACCTTCTCACAAAACTACTAACCAATTAGTCAATTACTACACCAAGAATGTCACATTGAGTATTATAAAAAAAGAATGAACAACTATCTAAATTGAAAAATTAAAATCAAGAAAAATCAAAATATGATATACATTTATATACTGTGAAAGTTGAAAAATGAAAAAAAGAATGAACAACTATCTAAATTGAAAAATTAAAATCAAGAAAAATCAAAATATGATATACATTTATATACTGTGTGAAAGTTGAAAAATGAAGTTCAATATTTTGTGTCTTATTAACTAAATTTACAATGTTCATTACCATGTTCAAAAATATGATATACATTTATATTTATATACTGTGAAAGTTGAAAAATGAAGTTCAATATTTTGTGTCTTATTAACTAAATTTACAATGTTCATTACCATGTTCAATTAATTTGGTCTTAATTAATTTGGTCTTTACAAGATTTCATATTCACAATCCCAATTGACTGCTTTTTGAAATGTATGATGAGTGGTTGATTTTTTTTAATCCTTGCAAAATGTCAAAAACAATTAGCTCTAAATCAATGTACATCATATCATCTTTCATTGTTTCGCGTTCACTAAAGACAATTTGGAATTTTCCTGGAATTATGAAAATTATCATATGTTAATTTGGCTGGCCATTAATCATATTTTTTTTTTGTAGTTGACCATTAATCTTACAGAAATTAAAGTTGTGTATGAAGAATAGATGGGAATTAACTTCAAACGTTGGTTAGTAGTTTTGCTTATGACCGACACTAATAATGCACTTACCCAGGCTAGATTATTCATGTTCTATCCTTCACAATTCAAAAGAGACGTCATTGTAGAGTATACCTGAAAAATGTTTTGTTCATGTCAATTTCTTGGTTCGTAGTTAGTCAATATTTAGATTATCACCATGATTGTCATATCAAGTTCAAAGGTTGGCTAGTATTTTTGCGTGCGACGGACACCAAGAATGCACTTAAAACGAACACAACCAAAAAACTTGTGGTTGATGAAGGCCGATAGGAAATTACTACATTCTTTAAACAAGTCTCTAAAAATGTTGTCATTGTCTATCGGCATTCATCAACCACATGTTTGGTGGATGTGCTAGAAAATCAATTTAAACAAAAAAAACTATATTGTAGATTGTTCCTTATCACTATATTGGATGTTTGTTCCAGTGTTTTTTATGATTTCATTAAAAGTCCATTTGCATGGTGTTCACATTAATTATAAAGACTCTCTAAAAGTGGTTGATGTTTGACATATATATAAGGTTGATGTTTTCTCACATGTGGATTTTGAATCCCAAAAATTAATTTAAACAAAAAAATATACAAATTAATGTTACCGCTAGATTAAAGCATGTAAGATCAATAAATTAACCTTATATATATGCATTATTTTTCCCTTTCATTTTCAAATTAGATCAATAAATTATCCATATATGTATGGATTATTTTTCCCTTTCCTTCTATTATATCTTCATAAGTAATTTTTTTATTATATGTAATTCTTTTTGTAATCACATCCTCCATTGATTAGATTTTTTTTTTAATTATTTGGGTTTTAAGTATGCTTGATACATGTAAATCCTTACATTTGATGCTTCTATTAATTTACTTCATATTTACCTCATTTGTTTCGTTTGTTTTGCAATATTTGTGTCTTTATTCATCTTTGTATACATTAAGAGTTTAATATTTTATATTTCATTAAATAATAGTTATATTCCATCTTTTCTTATTTTTTAAATGTTAGGAAACTTCTTGATATCACTATGGATCCAACAATATGGATTTTTTTCCATTCTAGATTTTGGAGTTGATCTTTTTTTGGCTCCCTTTTTTAGTATTGACAAGATTTTTGTAAACACTGAACGATGTTCTACAAACCCATTCATTCCTTGTTCAATGAATTTGGTTTTCTAATTCCAATGCTCCTTGCTGATGAAAGTTGCTTTCTAGGAGCATAACTTAATCAAACTGGTCACATATGTCATTTTTATGTGTCATTTATAGATTCCATATACATAATTGAATGCACAATTCTTCACCAACAGGATGTTCCCTTGCAAAAAATTACTTTGTGATAAATCCATTTACCAAGTCATTAAAAGATATAGGTTCTATATGGGTTGGATACGAGGGTTTATTTAGAGTCTTAGAGCATGTCAATGTGATAAAATATGAATGGGATGTTTTGAAACATATTTACAGAAAACAAAAATCTAATTATTTCATTTGTAGTAGCATTGACAATGTATGGAAGAGGAAAACCATTCCTTATGGTGGGACTACACCTCCTCTACAAAAGTAAAATTTGTTGGTTGTATTTGGACAAAGATTATGATGACTACTCTCGGTATGGGTACACTATATATTGGTTGGTTGTTTTAAATAATCAGTGGGGTTTTTCTTTTGGTCCAATCACATACATACCTTGTATGTCATTGGAATTATACAATAACCAACTTATATGCCTCATAATTTATAACCAACTTATAATTTTCAATTCGTTGAGCCTACAACATATCGTTAATGCACCACATCCCATTAGAACTTCATGGTTAAGCATGCTCAAGCTAGATTAGTAATGGGATGGGTGGCTGCCCGGGAAGTCCTAGTATTTTAAGTAACAACCCCATTCGTTACGACTACATGCGATGCAAGAAGTGCACATTTTTTTTTTGTTTAAGTAGGAAGGCAATCAACATTTTTTTTTGTTTAAGCAGGAAGGCAATTAGTTACAACAATTAATCAACACAATGAGACGATGAACAAAAATTATGCATTTTGGAAACAATCAGCAACGACACAACATAATAGCACATCATGCAACAGGATGAAACATGCGATAATCAATAGACAAATAAAAATGACTACCTGCCTCACACAAGCAAGATAATGCCTACAATCTAAAGGACAATACCAATAACCCGACACAGTGGCTTCGACAACCAGTAACTAGAAACCTCTACTGTGCGCAAATCCAAACGCATTGAGGTGTTACAAAACCAAGTACCAACATCCATTACAATGAACAATATGCCCACATCAAGAAGCACTAGACTATGACTCGATTATCATTCATGTCTATCCATCAGGGCGTGCAATGATCCCCTCATCAGGAATCATCCTATCAGAAGGCAGTAGGCATGAGATTCAACAAGGCGCTACACAACATATCTAGACCAATATCCCAAGAAAAATCCAACGCCCTAGGTGACCGAAATAACTTTCAAACATGAAGACTATACCTAAGCACCCACTCCGCAAGTCAACAAGACGCAAGGGAAATGTGACTACTATAAAAATCATACATCAAATTAACTTCATAGAGAAACAAATTTTAGGCAAACATACATAAATTAAAGGAAATAATTAGCCATCTATGAAATATTCCCTTAAAAAACCATTCTACAATAACATGTATCAATTAAAATCCTCCCTCTTGTTTTCAAGTCCTTTATTAATTAATTAATATTTTATTAGCAAAGTTCTCACTACAATTTTCATTACTAACATATAATTCCTTGTATAGCCTAAATTAAATCTTCCAACCCTATCATTACCCTTCACAAACAAACATGCCTTTAAATTTGATAAATGACATATCCACGCTCTTATGCATAAGATACTGAGAAAACGTGGAAATGCATGACCCTAAAATGTCTTATCAATTTTAAACCCCATTAACTGAAATCTATACTAGTCCTGTGTATATATACTCTATTTAATTTATCGGTCATGTATATATACTCCATTTACCTGCCTCTTTAACTATTACCATTAAATTTTAAGTTAAAGACTCTAAAAAAAAAAGTCAAACATTCCTAGAAGGATGATCCTAAAGTGGGAACCCATTGAACCTCTCTGTAGCAATGAATTTACATCTAGATCATATCATCCAAAAGTCCATGAATTTTTTATCATTTAAAATCTATATTCTTGGTAATGTTCGCTATCTTATAAAACATTTTACAATAGTATAAAAGGATATAAATCCATGGTTCATGCGCTTATATTCATATCAGTGTTCACCTTAGAGTTTGAAATAATCTAGGTTCCTCGAGCTATTCCTAATCCAACTTTTAATAGTCCGTTCGGTTTCTTTGCACAACCATATTATAACCACTAACACAGATTTATCTTAACCCTAATCTACAACATAATCACTATCCAAAAATGCAAGGTGTAATTTGCTATCCCAAAAATACGCAGAGTATCGGTATCCAATTTTTTTTTGTTAATACCGTCATTGTCATACAATACATATAAAATCGCTAAGTAAGGATTCTCTATGTATTAATTACATGATATTTCTGTCCATAAATTATGTGATAATGCTGTCTAATAGATGAAAATCGTTGAGCTTAAATTTTGAGTTGTTTAAGTGCATGGATAGATTAAATTCGCTTAAACACAAATATTAATAAATTCGCTATCAATCTGTACACCGCAATTATTAAATATTTATGAAGTGCATGGATAGATTAAACTCAAATATTATTAAATTCGTTGTGAGATCTATACAAAGCAATTGTTATTAACTAGGCTATCAAAATTTATTAAAGTCAGAGTCATACACATGAAAAATGTTGTCAACCAACAATCTCTGCCTGAAGGATCAATTGTTGTCTTACACAGTATCACTGTGTGTAAATATATTTATGAGGCTATATAAAATACAAGATCGCTATCCATAAAAAGGGATTTAATAATTATAAAGGAATTGACAAGGGATTAACGATATATATTCGTTGTCTAACAACGATTTCAATGTGTATTAATAATATTACTATATCTAGAGACAATCGTTGGCAACAATACATATAAAATCGTTGTTCCAAATATATACATACAAGATCACTATTCGTCATATAAATAGTTACAAACTCAATACTATTGAATACTACACTCTGAAAATTCCAGAATCGCTTCATATTAATTGTTGGGTAATATAAAACAGGAAATAAAACTTGTTGCCTATATAAATTTACTGTCTATAAATATACTGTCAACGAATTAATTCACATATAATTCACGGTCTACAATTCACATATAATTAAATCGCTCGGCATAAAATCGATGTCAAACAATTAAAAACCCATTCATTCCATATGACCAACATTGATATTTACCAATCAAGGCGTTGGGATTTATCCTTAAAACAACATAGAGAATAAAATTCCATCCAAAAACACATAGAGTAATAAGGCTAATAGTTGGGAGAAATAAATGAGAAATAAATAAGCAAATACGTATAGTTTTATTGGGTAAATCATAAAGGGAAGCATGTGTAGAAATTCATTGTGTAATTGGCAAGGATCCAAGATGATCGGAGATTAATAAACACAAAAACATAGAGTTTAAACATTCAGGGACTAAACATTCAACAATGAATCAATCAAAATGCAGAAATACTTATTTTCAAGGAAGGCATAAGGATTAGAGATTAATCTTAAGAGAAAAATGTAGAGGTAAGTAAGGGACAAATAGCATGGCAAAATTTATCCTTCACTTATTATCCATGCATGAGAAAGAAGGGAATTTGAATCTATACACATTTAAACACTCGAGTGATGACCCTCGATTGTGCTCCTCGTCAACTTCTCAGGCATGGACTAATAACCTAGTGGATAAGGGACGAAGGATAAAAAGACAAACTTATCTTTCTAATAATCAATAAAAACAGCGCAGAGAAGTCATTGCAATCAGATTTTGGGTTCACCAAGGAAATCAATTCAAAAAAACAACGCATAGGGTTGGGATGACTTTAATTTCTTGATAATAAAACGTTGAATAAAACATAATCTTTAACACAGTAGAAATACAATACTGAAGGCGCAGGAACAATAGTAAACTACCATTAAAAAATACACACATGCGTACTGTAACCAATGGAAAAATATCCGAGTCATTGTCGCACGCGCGCTCTACCCAGCGTCCTCTTTGTAACATCTCGCTCTTGCACACTGAGTGAACATATTCTTTGAGGACACTTTCTCGCAAGTGATCCGGATTAATATACTTTTGGACATTTTTTTTTTATTATTATAAGGCATTATTGGTTGATGACATGTTGTTTTGTTGCATTGACATAGACAGATGCTATAGACTTGGTTTTACTAAGTGTGCAGGATTTCATACCTCGAGGATGCAGAGGCATCGATGGAACCCCTTGGACTCTCGATCGAGTTGGGGAATCAACTAATGGGATTTTATTGTTTTATATGTGATACAAGTGTTAGATGATATGATATGGATATATTTCTGACACGATTTGTTGATGATGCAGGTTGACGATAGCTTGTCGACCAAACTCACATTTGGAATAGAGGGGTCTGTTGGAATATTGGTTGTTGTCATTGATGTCAACCTTAGTCATGGGTTTTGGACAGCAATATTGATAAAGGTATTTGGACATGAAGGAAAATTCACATGCATATACAGCACCCATGAATGGATAGTATACATTATGTTGTTTCCGGACACGTGGATTCTCATGGTTGAGGAGAAATGAATTTTTGAAGATGACAAAGTGAATTGAAGAAGGAAGTACATGTAGGCCATGAAGATAATTAAAGAAAATAATTACAAAATAAGAAAGTGTTAGGTAGGCCCTAATGTTAAAATGAAGTGACATAAATGCATAAATAAACATAATTCTACATTCATTTTGACACAAGTTGAATTTCAGAGGAAATAAGAAGTAAAAGAATGTCGGATTTCAAGGGAGGATTAAGTCTTTTGGTGATCTGTTCTAAGGTATGTTATTTTCGGGTCATCTTACCATTTTTTCTATAAAAAAATTTTTGGAACGATTCAGATGGTCAAATCGCTATGTTATTGAGAAGACATATCAAGGTACCTCTCGTAAAATTTTTATCTCTTGATTCGCTATAATTATGGAGATACACTATGTGGAAGATAGGGTTTGGGATGAGTCCTAAAGCTAGTCAATAAACAAGTATTCTGGGTAAAACAGTCATAACTTCTTCATACAAAATCCAAATGACGTGGGACTACTTCCATTGGAAAGACTACGATTTTGTGTAAGTTTCATAATCGTACATTAAATATTGAGCGTGGGGCATGCTGTACAAGTTGATTCTTATGAATAGACAAGAATTGAATAAATTCTACCATTATTTCTATAACCTCTTTTTGGGGAGGATTCAAGGAGTAAAAATTGGAGGAGTTTCAGAGAATACATTGAGTAATATTATCTATAGGATAAGAGTACTCCAAGAATTGAAGAATTGCAGAAATTGAAAAAGTCTCAAGAAGAATTATCAGGTTCTATGTGATGATTGGTTGATGGTAATGATTTCATGTAAAGTTTTATTATCTCTCATATATTATTGGGTGGAAGGAAGGGGCAAGGATGGAGAGTTCAACTCTCTCTTGATATTGGAGGATTGTATCTTCTTCTTGGAGGTTTATCTTTCCCTTTACAATTGGAAGTTGTAGCTACCTTTGGAAGTCATTACTTCCCTTGAACAAAAACTATTGATTATTTCTCATATATTGTGCATGGTGTATTGTGGTGTATTGGTGTAACTCTTATACTATTGTT
>ML776848.1:1888244-1931956 GCA_009831015.1 Picea engelmannii | reverse complement strand
GTGTAACTCTTATACTATTGTTCATTGCTCATTGGATATAATTGAATGGTTTAAGTATAAGTTGAAAAAGGTTTTTAAATTGTACTTGATACTGATTCACCCCCCTCTCAGTATCAACAATTGGTATCAGAGCGGGTTACCTTAGGTACAGTTTAACCAGTGGAAGGAAGATCTTATGCAGAAATGGAAGACAACATTCCAAATAGGATTCCACCATTTGATGGAAGGAATTTTGAATACTGGAAAAATAGAATGAAAACTTACTTGAAATCTCTTGGAGCAGATGTTTATTTCTCAGCTGCTTCATGATACAATGCTTTGAAGAAACCAAAGACTGTAGCTCAGAAGGAAACAAAAATGAACAACAAACTAGCAATAGATACCATCTTGGATGGATTGACAGATTTAGTGAAATCCAAGGTGAGATCATGTGCATTAGTAAAATAACTTTGGGACAAGCTACAATACCTTTATGCAAGGGAAGAAGAAGAATAAGAAGAAGAACAAGTTGAATAATATTACAACATATCAGATTTCAAAGAAGAAAATAGAGGTCAGTTCTTTTGCTTTAATTGTGAAGGAGTAGGACATGCTGAATTTGAATGTCCTCATCCAAGGATTGAAAGAGATGACAATGAAGAAGAGAAAAATCATGAAGTAGAAATGATTCAACAAGAAGATGAGAATCTTAAAAAATTGAAGCATGTTGAGATTGAAACTAGCAAGCTCAAAGACACGCATAGAAAACTAAGAAGTGAATTGGGTAGTTATGAAAAGACACTTGTAATCTTAAAGAAACAATTAGAAGACTTTCAGAAACTAAGAGAGTAAACCATTTCCATGAAAACTCTACTCGAAGAAGCAAGAAAAATAACAAAAGTAAAGAAGGTCCAAATGATAAAGAAAGAAGAAGATTGTGAGAAACTTGAACAATAAGTTGTCTCATTGAGGAAAAGCTTAAGAAACTCTCGAGTGCCAAAAGAATGAACACATGTTGGATGCATGGGTGAAAATTTATACAAAGAAGATGAAAATACCAACAAGAAGGTTGAAGAAAGAGCTACACAGACAATTGATGAGAAGTAGATTAGGATACCAGAAAGAATGAATCATTACAAAAGAGATGAATATCCAAGAAGACCTCCTACCTCCAGGAATCAAAGAAGCTTCAATCAGTATGAAGAAAACTACAAAAGAGTAGATCATGAACCCAGATGGACTACATCACAAAGAATGTCACTTACTCCGAGATATCAAATTTTTTTTCTTGGTCATTTTTATACTTGCAAAAATTTTGGACATAAGGCAATTAATTGCAGAATCAATGACAGGAACAAATACACAAGAAACATGAATGGTGTAAATGAAAAATATGGAAATAATCGTGGATTTGTCAACATAAGTTATAATTCATTTTACCCATTGATGGACAAAAATATTGTATGCTACAAATGCAATTATCTTGGTCACAAAGCACGGGATTGCAGATATATGAATGAAGATGTCCCTATGCCAACCACAGTATGGAGAAGGAAAGAGATTCCAAACAATGAAGATTGTCGAATAGCATTGATCGTTGAAGAATGTAAAGAAGAAGATGAATGGTACATAGACAGTGGATGTTCTTCACACATGACCGGGGATCAAGACGAATTCATCATCTTGAAGAGAAAGAGTGGCAATGCTTAATTTGGAAATTACTCATCTGCCAAAATACTTGGAGAAGGTGTAGTAGAGTTTGGAAGAAAAAATTTAAAATAAAATAATGTTCTATTGGTTGAAGACTTGAATCATAATCTACTCAATGTTAGTAAAATGTGTGATCAAGGATACACTCTTATGTTTAATTCCCGAAAATGTAAACTTAGAGAAAATAACTTAGGAAGATTGGTCACAACTGCAATAAGAAGACCGAACAACATATACATCCTAGACATGAAGAAGAAAGAGAAGACAAAAGCCACACAAAAGGATTCTAAGGAAGAAAATGTCCCAAAGACCAAAAATAAGGTTGAAGTATTATTGAGTGCCACATGTTCAGGGGGAGCATCCCCAAAGAAGAAGGTTACCTTTTCCCATTAAACTTATGGGGAGCAGCCCTAACCTTTTCCATTGATTTCAAAGGGGGAGAAAAATTGGGATCATGATGATAGGGGGAGCATGAGTGTTTCCATCAATGACAAAGGGGGAGATTGTTGGAAGATTGGTTGTTGTCATTGATGTCAACCCTAGCCATGGGTTTTGGACTGCAAGATTGATAAAGTTATTTGAACATGAAGGACAATGCACATGCATATACAACACCCATGAATGGATAGTATACATCATGTTGTTTCTGGTGGTATGTGGCACGTCACGTGGATACTCATGGTTGAGGAGAAATGAATTTTTGAAGATGACAAAGTGTATTGAAGAAGGAAGTACATGTAGGCCCTAAAGATAATTAAAGAAAATAATTACGAAATAAGAAAGTGTCAGATCGGTCATAATGTTAAAATGAAGTAACATAAATGGTATAAATAAACATAATTATACATTCATTTTGACACAAGTTGAATTTCAGAGGAAATAAGAAGTAAAAGAAGGCCAAATTTCAAGGGAAGATGAAGCCTTTTGGTGATGTGTTCTAAGATATGTTATTTTCAGGTCATCTTACCATTTTTTTTATAACGTTTTTTATAGAACGGTTCATATGGTGAAATCGCTATGGTATTGAGAATACATATCAAGGTACCTATGGTAAAAAGTGCAGATTTTGATTTCCTATAATTATGGAGATACACTCTATGGACGATAGTGTTTGTGACCAGTCCTGAAGCTAGCGAATAAACATGTGTTCCGGGTAAAATAGTCATAACTTATTTATACAGAATCCAACTGAAGTGGGAATATTTCCATTGGAAAGAGTAAGGACTTTAGTTTCTTTTGTGCGAATTTTAGAATCGGATGTTAAATATTGAGCACTGGGCATGCTGTACAAGTTGGGTCTTCTGAATAGACTAGAATTGAATAAAGTCTACCATTCTTTCTATAACCTATTTTTGGGGAGGATTCAAAGAGTGAAAAATGGAGGAGTTTCAGATAATACATTGAGTAATATTATCTATAGGATCATAGTACACCAAGAATTGAAGAATTGTAGAAATTGAAGAAGTCTCAGGAAGCATTATCAGGTTCTATGTGATGATTGGTTTATCATGATGATTTAATGTAAAGTTTTATTATCTCTCATATATTCTTAGGTGGAAGGAAGGGGCAAGGATGGAGAGTTCAACTCTCTCTTGATATTGGAGGATTGTGTCTTCCTCTTGGAGTTTTATCCCTCCCTTTACATTTGGAAGCTGTAGCTACCTTTGGAGGTCATTACTTCCCTTGAACAAAAACTATTGATTATTTCTCATATATTGTGCATGGTGTATTGTGCTGTATTGGTGTAACTCTTATACTATTGTTCATGCCTCATTGGATATAATTGAATAGTTTAAGTATAAGTTGAAAAAGGTTTTTAAATTGTACTTGATACTGATTCACCCCCCTCTTAGTATCAACAGGGTCACGCTCGACTACCATATATGTTGAGAGACAGGTGTGGACAACAACCTTGCCACAACCTACTAGCACTCTCGTCGTGGCTCAAACTGTAGGTTAATGATTACCTAGTTCGAGAGTACCCACAACGTATGGAGGGAAGACTGGAAAAGTCGTTCATGATGATTCTAAGGGGCACGCAATAAGACAGGGGCATTATTCCTTAGAGGCCCTTAGTCTCCCACAATATCACCTGGTGGAGTATTGACTCCAAGGATTTCTTATGTCTACCAAGTCAATCAAGAGGCAAGTGGCACCCTTGAAGCACGTGGTGCATCCTGAATGGAACGTCGTGCAAGAAAAATGGAAAGAGGCAAGTGGAACCCATAGAGCATGTGGTGCATCCCTAAGGGCACATTGCACAAAAGAAATAGAAAAGGGTGAGTGACACCCTTGGAGCACGTGGTGCGTCCTGAATGGCACGTCGTGTGGTTAGTTAATAATTGGATAAAAATACATGGATTTAGGACAATAAAGTGTTAAGGAATATTTGAAACCTTTCCCATAAAAAAAAAGGTCGCATAGCCTAGGGAAATAAAGTCTAGGTCTAAATTTTGCTAGTGGAAAAATTTTACCTTTTTATAATAAAAAATAATAAAAATAAACATATATAAAAATAAAATAAATAATAAGATAATCTTCATTAATATTGTGACAAGAAGGGGGAAGAGATTAAAGTGATTTATAAATATCTTTTGGAATAAAACTTAAAGAAGGGAAATGATTGTTTTACTTTATTATGCTAATTAAAAATTTAATTCATTAAAAAACGGGGGTGGGGAAGGGGAAAAAGGGTAAGTCTTTGCAAATGCCTTTTTGAGTTCAATATTAGGGAAAAAGCAGTTTGTCCAACTTAGTAAGGTATTACCATTTAATAACTTTCTAATTTAAACTGAACTAGCAACTTAATAATGGGGAAAGTCATTAAAACCTGTAAGGGAATTTGGGGGCACCTAGGAGTGATTTTAGGAGTGACTCTAGGTGGGTGAGGGAAATAAGGGTAATTCATTAATTAAAGAATTTAGTTTTTAGAGGAATGAAGGGGATGGGTGACACATGTATGGTGAGGATTATTATGAAATAAGTTTATGAAAAATAATTTAAAAGGGGTTTTGGGAACGTTTTTGACTTGGAAAATCTATATAATGGAGGGAGGATAATGATGAAGGGGTTCTTCTATTTTGTGTAATGTTACACTGCAGAAATCTATACTTGAATGAATTAGCTTATGGGAGTTAGGATATCCATCTCGATGGGGAGTGGTAGCTCATCCTTGTGAGACGAGCTAGGAGCTAGTTGATTCTCTGGTTAGTGTGTGTGGCCCCTTTATGGCTCAGGGGGATAAGGGGGAAGAAGAGTACCCATAGCGTTGGATGGGAGGTACTGGTAAAGTCTCATCGGTCAACAAGCGGGAGTTGCACGAAGCACGTGGGACATCAACTCAAAGCAGGTGTTTGGGCAATGATACTCTTCCTTTATTGTTGCATGGTAGATTTTTAGTATGATGTATGCCTTTAGTTATGCATGTTTATTTCCATGCGAAAAATGATTGTCTTAGTATTGTAGTTGATGACTGTAATTTTTCCATAGTCATTGGCTCGATGTTGGTTTTCCCATGGCTCTTGATCCTTGCATGTATTGACTATCCTGTGGTTGATTGATTGTGATGATTGTGGTTTATTTTTCCTTCGTCCTTAGCTCACCAATCCTCGCCTGAGCAGTCGTCCAAGAGCCTGATCTACGGTCGTTGTCTCGGTGTTAATAGACATATGGATCTCAATGCCCTACTTTTCTATGCATGGATGATGACCGAAGGATGTTCCTGTCAACTGTCTACCCTTGATGTTTGTCCTTGGCTGATGGTTCAAATTTCTCCCTAATGTGTTTATTTTAACCCTGCGTTTTTATTCTTGGATAAATTATAACTCTGCATTTTGTATTGAACTATAAATTTAAACCTTGCATTTTTATTCTTGGATAAATTATAACTCTGCGTTTTGTATTGAAGGATACATTTTAACCTTACGTTTTTATTCTTGGATAAATTATAACTCTGCATTTTTTATTGGAGGGTAAATTTTAACCCTGTGTTTTTATTCTTGGATAAATTATAAATCTGCATTGTGTATTGATGGATAAGTTTTAACCCTATGTGGTTTTTGATATCCATTTCAATGCGCCAATTTTTCATTTCTCTGCACCTTAAATTTATGAAGACGATGTGAGTCTGTGATGTCCATTTGATTGAGAGCCTACGTGAGGGAATTAACCCATATTAATATATAAATTGTTGGATTGAAACCTCATTCCTTGCGTCAACTAGCAGCTACACTCCAACTTCCAGGAGTGTTGAATGCCTTTTCCCTTGCTGCATCCATGTGACAGTTGTGCTTTCTTTGACTTTTGCGAACAACAAATTTATTTTTATGGACTTCGAGACCGTATATTTTGTTTTAAAATAAAAAACAAATCCTCAACCCGTGACCATGTCCTAAAAGAATCCTGTGTAGACTCGTTGGTGTAAAATCTAGCAATGATGACAATCTTCTCCAGGTGCCTTTGCCTTCTCTGTTTACCGTTTGCATGGATTGAATTTCTGGACAATGTTCTTGCTCTACAACATGTTTTTGAATTTAATTAGTGATTAAGATATGGAAAAATTCAATCAGTTGCACAACCTGTATTCTTCTTGTGTCGAATACGTTTGATTTTCAGTTATTTAGATAAACGATTTATGTATCCATTCCTAGGTTGATTGTGTTGATTCTATGTTTGCAAGTTGTACCCATGTCTTGATGTAGTACCAATTCCTTGCGTTAGGTAATTCCAATTACTCACACAACAATTTTCTTATTAAATGGTGATAGCAAGGTGGTTTCCTTCTGATATGTCTCTATACATCAATTTTGCTCGTTTAAAGTTTACTATGTTGCTACCTTGAGGACCACATTTTGGACCATGTTTTTTCATGTAATTGATGACTGCATTTTTCTTATTATTCACCCTAAATTTTCCTTTAATTGTGGACTGCATTTTTCCTGTTATTCACCCTGAATTTTCCTTTAATTGTGGATTGTGTTTGCAGTCGAATGGCCACGAGTTGCCTAAGTTGATAACTATTCCTTTTAACCTATAAATGACATCAGTTATAGACAAACAACTAAATGCTTCGATGTTTATGCCCTGAGTTTTACCTTTACCTGGTAGTGAATCTTATTAAAGGCGTATGGCAGTATATCTAAATATAGGTACATGGACTTAGTCTCTCATTCAATGTTTATGGTTTTATGGAATTTAGACTTCTTAGTTGATTCCTTTAATGTTTGTAGACAACTGTCATTTTGGTATAGTTAGTAAAGATAGACACATGTGGTAATTTATTGAGTTAAGAAATATTTCATTGTTGGTTTCTGCATGATGTAGTTAATGTTGTTATTTGCTATACTAATGGTTAGGTTAATTGTCATGTTAAATTATTTGTTATTTGCTATACTAATTTTTATAATGGTATCATTCTACATTAAGATTGTTACTATTGTTATTTAAGTTAATGGCTAGTTGGATGGAGATTTTTTATTAATATAGAATTGTCCATTTAGGTTGTATTAATGATTAAATTGGATTGGTGAGTAAAGAGTCGATTGCAAATTTTATAATTGTTAAATTGAATTATAATTGAGGTTAGATTGTATTTATAGTTATGGTTCTAGTATTGATTACGTATACTTTCTATATTGATTATATTAATGTTGAATTAGCGGGTGCATTAATGACTAATTGTAATTTAGATGTGCCCCATTTAGAATGGTAACAAATGTTAAAATAGATTGTAATCATTAACTAGTTTAGACTAGGTGATTGGTTGGGTCATGGTCGGTGTCATGTATTGGCTAGTGCCATCCCTTGTCCTCATCCTCTAGCGTTTCAATGACCTATTTTTGGGGTATGGGTGTGGTTTTCCTCTCGGTATTCTATTTCTAGTGCATTTGATTTATCTAGAGTCCTTGGGATAGATAGGATGTGATGTGATAAGGCTATTGACGTGTCTATCACCTGGGTAAGGAATTATTCCTGATGAGGGGATCATGGCACGTCCTATGGGAGAGCGACGACCAAGAACTCAACCATAGTTGGTGTGTTCTGAGTGAGTGTGATGAGAGTCGCAAGTTGCTTTAGGCGCATGGGTGAAATACCTCCATGTGTTTGATTCACACTCCTTGAGGTTCTATTCTTGTTGTTTAAGATCATTGTGCTGGGAAAGGATGTTTTCGTCGAAGCTTGTAGGCATGTCTTGTGTGTGTCGGGCGGGTGGTCATTTTTCTCCTTGTTGTCTATGCATGTTTTTCTCAGTGGCCCATGTGCATCTATGTGGTGTCATAGTATCATGTTTCGTAGACTGCGTGCTTGCGTTAGTCATTAGTGGTGTGGTTAAACTGTTATCTCCATCGCCTTCATGCCTCTTAATTCTTAAAAACAAAAAACAAAATTCTTCGCCCGTAGCCGTAATGAAGGGGTTGTCACATGCTTGTCGACCGATGTGACCTCACTGGTACGTCCCAACCAACTCTACGGATACTCTTCTTCCCCCTGAGCCCCCCAAACCACACAGGGGCCACACAAACAATATCAGAGAACTTCTATCACCTAGCTCAACTCGCAAGGTCGAGCTACCACTCGTTACCCAAGTTGTGTATCCCAACTCCCACAAGAGAAGCTCAGTCAAGACAAAAATTCAACAGTGTAACATTATGTAAAAAGATGAGATCCATACTCCACCTCCTCCATCCTTTTTATAGAGTTTTCAAGTAATTAGTTTCCCAAATTCTCATTAAATTCCTTTTTCATTTAATTAATTAGGAAAAACCTCCCCCGTACACATGTCGTCCGATCCCCTAGTTGCACTAGAAAAATAACTTTATTAGTAAATTAATTAATCCTATTTCCCTCACCCACCTAAAAGAAGTCCTAAAAATGCTTCTAGGTGTCCTAGTATTCCCTTACAAATCTTAAATGACTTACGCCTTACTTAATTCCTAGTTGATTTCATAAATAGAAAGTTCCTAAGGCAATATTCCCTACTAAGTTAGATATTCATCTTTTTCTTTATGTTTCCCCTTTATCTTTAGGTTTCCATCTTTTTCATTTTTAACTAAAAATAAATTTAGAAATTGTAGATAACACAACCATTTACCCTTTTTATTCTTTAATTCAAAAATTGATTTAGCAAGTGTAGATGAAACAACCATTTACCCTCTTTTCTTTTTAACTAAAAACAAATTACCAAAAATAGATAAAAAGAACCATTTCCCTTTTAAAATTTTAATCCTCCATTATAATTTTGACTTTAATAAATAAATTTGAATTTCTTACCCCCCTTCTTGTTACATGTTTATTTATTATTAATATGATTAAATTTTTCTTTTACCACATCTTCTACGTAGGCCTAGATTTTAATTTCACTAGGTTGGGTGACATTTTTATTAGGGAATTTTTTTTTTAAATCTGACTTATCACATCGTTCATTTTAAGGCCGACTAAGTTTATTCACATACTAGTTAAAATCACGACGTGCCCTTCAGGATGCACTAGGTGCTCCAAGGGTGCCACTCGCCTCTTTCTTTTTTCCTTGCACGACGTGCCCTTCAAGACGCTCTACGTGCTCCAAGGGTGCCACTCGCCTCTTGAATTACTTGGTAGACATCAAACCCTTGGATTCAATACTCCCCCAAGTGAACCTGTGGGAGACTAATGGCCTCTAATAAATAAGGCTCATGACTTATTGTACACCCCTTAGAATCATCGTGACTGAATGTCACAATCTTACCTCATGACATCGCTAGTGTTCTCGAACTAGGTAATCATTAACCTACAGGTCGAGCCACGACAAGAGTGTTAGTAGGCTGTGGCAGGGATGCTTCCACACCTCTCCCTCAGAGTCTCTTTTTTTCCTGCGTGACCCCTCTACTCCACATGTGAGTCTGGTCGGAAAACTATCATCAGCCTGCATCCATCAATGAATCATGTCAGCAATAATAATCAATCATCATAACATCTAATCATATGTACCTAAGTCACATCAAAAATATCCAACCCAACAGTCCACTCCCTAACTCGACCCAGAGTCCAAGGGGTTTCATCGATGCCTCTACATCCTCAAGGTCCAAATTCCTGCACACTCAGGAGAACCCAGTCAATAGCATATCATCAAAAACATAATATCTCATAATCATAATCAAATGACCAATCGTACGATAATCTGGATCACTTTCAAGAAATTTTCCTCAATGAATAAGTTCACTCAGTATGCGCAATAGAGTGATTTTACATACACCCCCTCTTGTTTTAAACTTTTTCCAGATGGTTCACAGTATACAAGTGTCGAAATAAAGTGTATCAGAGTATCATAAGACTATCTATCAACAAAAATGGGAATTGCTGGCGCATATCATATGATTCCTCCAAGGTTGTCGAGTGTGGACTATGGTTGTCCCACTAGACCTTGACCTAATCTACATTTCGATGTTGTAGTTTTTGAATACGATGGTCCATGATACATATCACCTCTTCCATTAGAACACCCATGTTCAATACCTGAAAGGAACTCTTGACAACAACATGTGTAGGATCACTAACACAAAGTCTCAAAACAAAGACGTGAATGACATCATGCATACGCCTCAACAATTAGACAATGTTAGTCAATAGGCCATGGGCCCTCTCTTTTCCACAATCTTGCAGGATCCCATGAACCTAGGAGAGATTGTAACACCCTCTTCAAACTTGATCGTACTCTTATGCAGTTTTACCCATAAGAAGAATCGATCGCCAACTTCATAACTATGATCTATATGATGTGCATCAGCATAACTCTTCTATCGATCCTGTGCTTTCTTGATCCTTTCTCTCTATTGTTTTCATTTTATCTTCCATCACTTGGATTTCTTCTGGTCTCACAAGGACCCTATCCTCAAGACAATCCCAACTAAAGGTGTCTGACATGGTTGCCCATAAAGAAACTCGAAATGTGCCATCCTAATGGTGCTTTGATAACTTTTTTTATATACGAATTCTACCAGTGGAAATAATTCTTCCCAACGCTTATGTTGGTCCATCATCTACATATGCAACATGTACTCCAAGATTTTGTTTCTTTGTTCAGTCTGCCTGTCTGTCTTCGAGTGATACGCAGTACTAAAGTTAAGTTGGGTTCCCAAGGCCTCTTGGAAACTAATCCAAAATCGTCGAGTAAACATCGATCCTTGATCAAATATAATCCTCTTAGGCACACCATGTAGTATCACAATATCAATGATGAAAAATATATCTATGTCAGGTGCCTGATATGTCGTACATACATGAATGAAATGAGCACTCTTCATCAGAGTGTCGACTACCACAAAAAGTGAGTCGTGTCTCCTTCTCACCAGTTGCAATCCAATAATGAAATCCATCGAAATGAAATCCGATTTCGATTCTGGAATAGCGTGTGCCTGTAGTAATATTGTTGGATGTCTATGTTCATCCTTCACCTACTAACATTCTAGAAATCTTGCCATGCAATTGACTATGTCTGCCTTCATTCCTTTCGAGAAGAATAAGGGTTTAAGTTCTTCCCTTATCCTCGTGACTCCTGGGTGAGCCATGTACACTGCTCAGTGAGACTATTTTAGAATAAAAATCCTCAACTCGTCATTCGGTGGTATGACAATTTGATTTTTAAGTCTCAATAATCCTTTGTTGTCCATAGTAAATCCTTCAAATTTTGGTACCATCATTGTGTTTTGTTCGATAAAATCCTTGACCTCTTTGTACAAGTCATCATCGCACTGTAAATTTAGAATATTTTCACGTAGATTCATCTGAAGAGGCATCACAGAAAAGATGAGTGGTCTCTGACTCAATGCATCTACCACTTTGTTCATTGTTCCCTTTATGTAAGTAATCTCAAAATCATACTCACTAAGAAATTCCGACCAACATCGTTGTCATGCATTCAATTCGCTTTGCATATAGATTTGTTGTAGTCGAGAGTGGTCTATTTTTAGTTCAAATTTACATCCAATGAGGTAGTGTATCCAAACTCTCAAGGCATAAACAATGGCTAACAACTCCAAATCATGCGTTGCATAGTTCTGCTCATGCCTTCTCAACTCCAAATCATGCGTAAGCCATCAATCGACCCTCTTGCATCAAGACTCTACCTAAGCCTTCCTTGGATGCATCAATGCATACCAAGAAGTTTTCTTCCATGTCAGGGACCTTCAGTATCGATGTTGTTTTCAACATCTCCTTGAGCCTATAAAATGCTTCCATGCATTTCTCGGTCCCAACAAACTTCTTGTTCTTCTTCTGCAATTCCATAATAGGATTTGCTATCTTCCAAAATTCCTCGAAAAACCATCGATAGTATCCCTCTAAACCCATGAAGCTACGTACTTCATGGAAATTCATCGACACAGGCCATTCCATAATATCCTCGACCTTTGTTGGATCCACAGTGATACCTTTTCTAGAGATGACATGACCTAAGTAGTGAATATTTGATTGATAAAATGAGCATTTAGACAATTTCCCATACAATTGGTTCTCAATAAGACACTTTAGTACCAATATCAAGTGTTCGTCGTGCTCCTCCAACATCTGAGAGTAAATAAAAATATCGCCATTGAATACTTGGATGAACTTGTCCAAGCATTCATGGAACACACTCTTTATCAAATTCATAATTACCCTAGGGGTGTTTTTCAGTCCAAATTTAGGTAAGAGAATAAACTTGTAATGTCCCCACCTTGTCTTAAAGGTGGTATTAGGGATGCCATCCTCCTTGATCCATAACTAGTGATACCCTGATCGTAAGTCTATCTTTGAAAACACCTTTGCACCATTCATATGATCAAATAGATCATAAATCCTTGGAAACATGTACTAATTCTTGATTGTTGCCTTGTTCAATTTATGGTAGTCAATGAAAAGTCTCCACGACCCATCCTTCTTTTGTATGAAAATAGAAGGCACACCCCACAGTGACACACTAGGTCATATAAGTCCTAGGTCCAACAACTCCTTCAGTTTCATTCTCAACTCTTGTAACTCCGGGGTCGACATCCGATAAGGAGTTCTTGCTATCAGTTTAGTTCTCGGTTTTAGGTAGATGGTAAATTCCAATTGCCTCTCTGGTGACATCCCATGTAACTCCTCAGGGAATATGTCCGCAAACTATCTCACCACCGAAAGGTGTTCTAGACCTTTCGCTACTCCCTTATTGTTTAATGTAAGGATCACATAACTCTTACATCCCTTGTGCATTCTCTTCCGTAGTTGCAAGGAAGAGATGAACCTAGGGAAAATCCCTGGTTCCAACCTACAATCACACTTATCTGACCCTCATCATCGACCAAGCTAAACCTTTTCAAATTACATTTGAGTATCGCCTCATGCAATTCCAACCAGTCCATACTGATCACAATTTCATAAGATCCTAGGATCATGACATACAGGTTGGCCTTGGTGAAAAAATCTCCTAGGTTAAGGCTACAACTCGTAACCTTCCCTCCAACCTTTTGTTTGGCTCCCAAAGCCATTTAAATAAAGTTAAACGTATCCTGTTCAACTTCCTTTACCTTAATTATTTTTAGCGTTGCACCATAAATGTATCTCTCGGTAGCACCGGGATCTATCAAAATACTAAGGGTCTATATAACGATGATACATGACATCTTGAGAATAGTTGACTAGTTCTCTCCCTAGAATTTATTCACCATTACATGAATCCGATGGGCCTTACCCAAATCTCCCATGGAAGTGGTTCTGGATGATCCATATGCGTTGGTCCTCTCCCATAACCATTCCTTGAATAGTTCCTATGAAAAGTCTTTGAATTCCATTTTCAATTGCGGCAAGAGCGTCTTCCACCATAAAAGATTTCTCCCCTTCAATTGAAAGACCACCCTGTGTACCTTCATGCTTGAGGTTGTAATCGTGAAGTGTGAAGCACATCACCTTTCTCTACAACCATGCCTCAATGGGGTAGCCGTCTGTGACACTCCTGGACTCGAGAACTCATCTCTCTTGAGTTCTCAGTGGATGCTAATGGTACTAGTTGGGACGCGTTGTAGACCCTTAGGGGTGGAGGCACCCTGGCCTCTTCTCAGTGAAAATGGTGAATCAAGGCCTTTTGACATTCCATGAAAGGACCTTATCATACCATCACCGTCCCTTACAATAATCGAATCTAGGCCAAGGACTTGTCCTTCCCCTTGGGGGGGTTAGAATCTGAGGGAGAAGTTGCTTCTATAGGTGTCAAACCTCCTTCCACGGTACCACATTGTGAGCCTTGGTAGCTTCCTCTAATCGAGATCACCACATTGACAAGTTAAATTTTTAATTAGCTCTAGGTTATTACTCAAGGGTTTACTGCAGTGGAAATCATGGCGATCCATAGTCATAGGGTTGAACTCTACTCTGATACCATATGTAATGACCCCATTTGTTACGACTACATGCGACGTAGGAAGTGCATTTTTTTTTTTTATGTAGGAAGGAAATTGATGACAACAATTAATCAACGTAAAGAGACGACGAAAAAAACTTACATATTAAAGAAACATACAATAACGACACAACATACTAGCACATCATGCAATGGGATGAAACATGAGATAATCAATAGAGTGATAAAAACCACTACCCTCCCGACACAAGCAAGACAATGTGTACAAGATAAAGGACAACATAAACAACCTGACACAGTGGCTTTGATGACCAGTAACTAGAAACCTGTACGGCATGGAAAACCAAATTCATTAAGGCTTTAAAAAACCAAGTACCAACATCCGTTACAACAGACAATATGCCCACATCGGGAAGCATAATACTCTGGCCCGGTTATCATTCACATCTATCCATCAGGACATGCAATGATCCCCTCATCATTAATCATGTCATCATAAGGCGGTAGGCATGACAGTCACCATAGCGCTACACAACATATCTAGACCAATATCGCAAGAAACATCTAATGCGCTAGGAGACCAAATTAACTGTCAAACATGAATACTATACCCAAGAACTCACTCGACAAGTCAACAAGAGGCAAAGGAAATATGACTACTATAACAATCATACATCACATTAACTTCCTCGAACAACAAATTATACGCAAAAATAAATCAATTAAAGGACGTGATTAGCCATCTATGAAATATTCCCTCGAGAACCCATTATACAATAACATGTATCACTTAAAATCCTCCCTCTTGTTTTCAAGTCCTTTATTAATTAATTAATATTTTATTAGCAATGGTCTCACTACAATTTTCATTCACTAACATATAATTCTTGTATAGCCTAAGTTAAATCTTTCAACCCTATGATTACCCTTCTCAAACACATATGCCTTAAATTTGATAAATGACATATCCATGCTCTTATGCATAAGATACTGAGAAACGTGGAAAATGCATGACCTTAAAATGCCTTATCAATTTTAAACCCCATTAACTAAAATCTATATGAGTCCTATGTATATATACTCTATTTAATTTATCAATCATGTATATATATACTCCATTTACTTTCCTCTTTAATGATTGCCATTAACTTCTAAGTTATAGACTCTAAAAAAAAATCAAACATTCCTAGAAGGATGATCCTAAAGTGGGAGCCCATTGAACCTATTTGTAGCAATGGATTTACATCTATATCATATCATCCAAAATTCCATGAAACTTTTATCATTTAAAATCTATATTATTGGTAATGTTTGCTATCTTATACAACATTTTACAATAGTACAAAAGGATATAAATCCATGGTTCATGCCCTTATATCCATATCATTGTTCACCTCAGATTTTGAGATAATCCATGTTCATCGAGCCATTCTAATCCAAATTTTAATAATTCGTTAGGTTTCTTTGCACATCCATATTATAACCACTAACCTAGATTTATCTTAACCCTAATCTATCGCTGATAGTGCAGAGCATAATATGCTAACAACATAATCACTATCCAAAAATGCAAGGTGCAATATGCTATCCAAAAGAAATGTAGAGTAACGCTATCCAAAAAAATTCTATTAATACAATTGTTGTCATACAATAAATATAAAATCCCTGAGTAAGGATTCACTATGTATTAATTACATGATATTGTTGTCGACAAATTATATGATAATGTTGTCTAATAGATGAAAATCGCTGAGTTTAAATTCTAAGTTGTTTAAGTGCATGGATAGATTAAATTTCCTTAAACACAAATATTAATAAATTCGATGTCAATCTATACATCACAGTTATTAAATATTTATTAAGTACAAGGATAGATTAAACAAAAATATTATTAAATTCATTATCAGATCTATACACAACAATTGCTATTAACTACGCTATCAAAATTTATTAAAGTCGCAGTCATACATATGAAAAATTTTGTCAACCCACAATTGATTTCTGAAGGATAAATTATTGTCTAACACAGTATCATTGTCTATAAATATATTTATGAGGTTGTCTAAAATACAAAATCGCTATCCATAAAAAGGGATTTAATAATTATAAAGGAATTGACAAGGAATTAATGATATATATTCGTTGTCTAACAACAATTTCGATGTGTTTAATAATATTATTGTATCTAGATACAATCGTTGGAAACAATACATATAAAATCATTGGGACAAATATATACATACAAGATCCCTATCCATCATATAAATAGTTACAAACTAAATATTATTAAATACTAAACTCTCAAAATTACAAAATCTCTTCGTATTAATTGCTGGGTAATATAAAAAATGAAATAAAATTTGTTGCCTATATAAATTTATTGTCTATAAAATATAAAATTGGCATCTATATCCACATATTCGTTGAATATAATTAACATATAATTCACGGTCTACAGTTCACATATAATTAAATATCTTAGCAAAAAATTGTTGTCAAACAATTAAAAGCACAGTCATTCCATATTACCAATGCTAAGATTTACCAATCAAGGCGTTGGGATTTATCCTTAAAAACAAAGAGATTAAAATGCCATCCAAATATGCAGAGAGTAATAAGGCTAATCACTGGGAGAAATAAATAAACAAATAGGAAGAGGTTTTCCAATCAATCACTGGGTAAATCGTGAAGTAAAGGCTGTGTAAAAATTCATTATGTAATTGGAAAGGATCCAAGATGATTGGAGATTAATCAACATAAAAACACAAAGTTTAAACACTGAGGGATTAAACATTTAACCATGAATCAGTCAAAACACAGAGATACTCATTCTCAAGGAAGGCACAAGGATTAGAGATTAATATTAAGAGAAACACGTAGAGATATGTATGTGATGGATAGTTGGGTGAAATTTATTATTCACTTATTATCCATGCACAGGAAAGCAGGGCATTTGAATCTATAGGTCTTTAAACACCGGAGTGACGACCGTCGATTTGACTCATGTCCATCTTCTCAGGCATAGACTAATAACTAAAGGGATTAGGGATGAAGGATAAAAACACAAACGTTTCTTCATAATAATCAATAAAAACAACTATAACATCCCCACAAATAACTTATTTTTGAATTTGCAACTTCTTACGAAATTTATTCTGTTTTTGGTAAATTTGAAATTGGAAAAAAAAAATCCATTTATGGAAATTCCGAATTTCGAATTTGGGTAATTGTAATTAATGATTATTTATGTTGGGAAGAGATCTTATTTGATCGAACTTTCTACTTGACTGTGACACTTGTATGAAACAAAATATTTTATAATTATTGTAGGAGGATAAATGGAACGACCATGTTGAAATCAGCTGACCATGACTCCATGAGTGGGGAACATGTTGGAACTACTGCATGGATGATTGTTACAAGTGGGAAATAAGGAATTTGGCTAGTGGTAGCCCCTAAAAATCAGGGATTTGGAAAGCTGCAAAAATTCCCAAGGGGAAAAAGACCTAGGCATTTTTTTTTGGGATATATAGCATATGTGAGGAGGCAGGATGTTGCCTAGTATGCCGGGGAAAATAATTATTGATTGCTTATTGTTATGAACACTACCTTTTGAGTGTGAGGAAAGGATAAGACTATCGATACATGAAGAGATTTCTGAGGAGGAACTCCAAGTTACCCCTCATGGATTCATGCTTAGGCTAGGGGGTGAACAGGACAAGTAGTTTGAGTGCCATGTTCTAAGGTTGGGAGGAATGTGGTTGTTCCATTTGTTATTCGACAAACTTTATTCACATGTGTCCACTTTCTCATTCTCTATTTACATGCCGTGATGAATTATTGGTTGATGAGATATGTTTGTATGAGTTATGTATATATGAGATATTATGTTATCAAATTCTGAAGGAATCATAACCATGGTTGTAAGAAACCCAATCCATTATTTTATTTGAGATTTCTGTCATAATCCAATGTATCCAATATGAATGGTTATTTTATTAGTAGTCTCCCTTTGGAAGAAAACCTAAAAAATGTCTTTCGAACATCCCAAACTTTTAACCCTGTGTTTTGACTTTGATTTGAGTTCAATTACCCTATCATGTTAAACTACTGCCATGATTAGTTATAAATTAATGGGATGCAATTATATATATATATATGAAGGTATATAAAATATAATTATGTAGGAGAGTCATATGTGAAATTCAAACGCTTTCAGAAAATCTACAGTATGTATATATACATATATATATATCAATGGGTATTGATGATAAATTGTGAAACGATTAGATCTAGTCTATCAATAAATAGTATCTAGAATAAATTGATTAACACAAACAAAGTTTCTGGAAATATGGATCTAAGAACTAGTTTACTGTTGTAATAAGAAATATTGTAGGTGGAAACCTATCAATAAATTGTGTTGGAAAACTTAAGAATTATCTATCTTACACAAGGTAAGAGAAATCGAATAATGTATCCATGTACATAAAACTATATGCTTACCAGTCTGCAGGAGAATGACTATAGAAATATATTAATTAAATTGAAATTTCCTTCATGTCCATGCTAAATCAACACAAATAGGAACTCTATGTATGTATAGAATAAGAAGGAGGATGTACGCTCATATCCCACTGTAAGGAGGATATAGAGTCACAGTACTTATAAAACACTAAATTAAAGTAGAACAATATAGAATCTTTATTTAGCACAATGGACATTCATATGATACGATTATATATATCTATAGGTAAATATAGATAGATATAGATATATATATCTGTGCAAACAGATTCAAATTTCGAAGTATAGACCTTAAAAAATGAATAAGTTCATCTTCTATTTAGTGCGTAGCTATAAATTTGGATTATACAAACCATAGGTATTGAACATGCAATATAAAATGACATTCACGATAATTAAATTAAGAATAGGAAGAAACTAGAATGGAGAGAAGATATGAATAAAAATTTATGTAACAATCATTGCATTAATTCAAATAGACAGGGAGGGGCCTTGTAGCATAACTTCAAAGGAACAATTACAAATATCAATCGGTTCCATAGAAAAATCAAGAATACAATTGGGAGTTTTCCCCCTTCTAACCACTATAGTAAATCGAGTGAATACTATTCTTCATATCATTAACTGAGATTGAAATTGTGTTTTTACTATGTGAACGCCTGAAGCGTTTACGAAAGGAACTCGAATACCTTTTGCGCAGAGGTTAGGAACACAACCTTTCTAATTTTTGCGCAGAAACAAACTCTGGAAATTTTTACCATTATGTATCAGTATTTATATGAAATAAAGAAAAACGAAAACATCAACAACTGACAAATGTAGTAACAGATCATTTCAGAAGGATACTTAACATATAAGAAGTCTCATGTTCTTTCCTTAACGCTCCTAGATTTATAGGCGACCAGGCCGAGGGAGAAGGGTCCAACGAATCCCTAATGGGTACCCCCACATCAACAAGGCGCATCATTAGTGATTGATACCAGATCTCCAAAACCCTTTAATCACGAAAAAAAATAATAATCGACAATACTGGGTTTCTTTAACATACAAACAGTATAAAGCATATTGTGTGAAGACATAATATAAACTTTTACATAGAATAGAGACTACCTAACTGGTTGAGTTTAAAACCTTCCAGAACCAAATTACAGAGGATGTATTTCTCATAAATTCATCAATTGATACAGGGATAATTTTCTACTAAACACAAACAGTGTAAGTCACGATAATGAAAATAACGTCTATAAACTCAACAAAAATTTATTCATACTGTAGGGTATCTTTAATAAACTAATCGGAAGTCGTAGAGGGCACATATTTTAACAACACTAGACAAGAATGTATTAGACATAAAGAAAAAACAAAATATGTGAAGGAACCAGTGAGAACTTGCTGACTCACCTCTTTACAAATGAAGGATGAAATTATACAACAAATTATGCATGACATAGTGGGACTATTCTTCCCAAAAGATAACTTCTTGCACAGTCTCATGAATATTCATCTTTGCGCTTCATCTTACAATAATAGAGGGCTCATGAGGAACCACGATAACAAATATTTTACGAAACCCTAAACCTTGAAACATAGATAAAGTGAAACAAATGCATTATCTCTAAACCAAAGGAGGAATGACAATAACTTCAAAGGAAATCACTCCTCCAGGAATGGGGATAACTCAGAAATTATTATAGAGAAGTAACGAAACTCCATGACAATAGTCTTTGTTGCTAAGAAAGGATACACAGATCCTCTTCGTAGAACTCAACAATGAAAACTATAAACCAATTAAAACCCTAGGCGAGGCCTTGATTTTCTCAGAGTAAGTGCGAATAGTACTAAGGATGGGTTAGTCATGTGATAAGGGAAGAGTTAGTGTGACACGTTGGATGAAAATCCAGGTGAATACAATGTAACTTGCGCTCGCAGAATTGCCATTAATGGTGGTTACAAAGCCTTAACTACTCCTGACAGTGGACCATCCCTTCCACATAAAGAATGTCACTAATAGACCCCTTCGTGACTTGACGAGTTTGAATCTCGTTCACATCCACTACATTAGCTTTAGTTAGCAGTTCGATCAAGTTAAGTCTTCGTTGAAACGTATTTTAGATAAGTCAGGGTAACGAGAGTTAACACGAGTCCTCGTTTGTCGAATCCCTTTGGTGTTTGGACTAGGACAACACTAAAAGCAATGTATAGGTTCTAAGAGCCATTAAATGACCGGGACTCTGTAGTTATACTAGATATGTGTTATTAATTCCGACCCCATGGTTATACAGATGGAAACAAAATATTTTCCCAAGGACAAATTAATTATGTAGACTTGCACGTGAACTTAGAAATATTATGTTAAAGATTGACTTGTAATATGAATCCTAAGTCTAAACACTATATATAGACCTACGCATATATATATGTAAATAGAATGGAGGCAAAGGGGAATTTCTAGAACCCATGGTGACTTATCCTTATAATATTTCCTACCCAAAGTAAGTTAATATGGTGTAGTTATAGTATCTTGTGGTAAGTAGAACTTAAGAGTTACACCATAGAGATTTATAACAGAAATGAGGATCTCCTCCTTCTACCAACAATTATATAAATGAAATTTGGGAATTAATGAAGACATAATTTTTTTTTTTTATGGAAAAATTGAGGTACATTACAACAATGCAGAGAAGTCATTGCAATCAGAGTTTGGGTTCACCAAGGGAAATCAATTAAAGAAAAAAAATGAGGATATGGTTGGGATGACTTTAATTTCTTTATCATAAAATGTTTAATAAAACATAATCTTTAACACAATAGAAGTATAGTACTGAAAGAACAGGAAAAATATTAAACTACCATTCAAAAATACACACATAAGTATCGTAGCCAATGGTGAAAGCTCTGAGTCGTTGTCCCACACGTGCTCCACCCAACTCCTGCTTGCTGACCGATGTGACCTCACTGGTACCTTCCAGCCAATGATAGGGATACTCTTCTTCCCCCTGAACCCCGCGAGCTGCAAAGGGGCCACACACACAATACCAAAGAATTTATAGCACCCAAATCACCTCACAAGGTCAATCTACCACTCGTTACCCAAGCTGGGTATCCCAACTCCCACAAGAGAAGTTCATTCAAGACAATAATTCAGCAGCGTAACGTTACACAAAAAGATGAGAGCCATAATCCTCATCATCCATACTTTTTATAGAGTTTTCAAGTAATTAGTTTCTCAAATTCTCATTAAATTCCTTTTTCGTTTAATTAATTAGGAAAAACCTCCCTTGTACACATGTCGCCCGATCCCCTAGTTGCACTAGAAAATTAATTTAATTAATTAATTAATTATTCCCATTTCCATCACCCACCTAAAAGCATTCCTAAAAATGCTCCTAGGTGTCCCAATATTCCCTTACAAATCTTAAATGACTTACGCCTAAATTAATTCCTAGTTGAGTTTATGAATATCAAGTTCCCAAGGCAATATTCCTTACTAAGTTAGATATTCATCTTTTTCTTTATGTTTCCCCTTTATCTTTAAGTTTCCTATTTCTTTTAAGTTTCCCTCTTTTTCCTTTTTAACTAAAAATCAATTTCACAAGTGTAGATAACACAACCATTTACCCTTTTTCTTCTTTAATTTAACAATTAATTTAGAAACTGTAGATGAAACAACCATTTATCCTCTTTTCTTTTAAACTAAAATTAAATTAGCAAAAATAGATAAAAGCAACCATTTCCATTTTTAAATTTTAATCCTCCATTATAATTTTTACTTTAATAAATAAATTTGAATTTCTTACCCCGCTTATTGTTACATGTTTATTTATTATTATTATTATTATTATTATTATTATTATTACCACATGTTCTACTTAGACCTAGATTTTAATTTCACTAGGTTGGGCGACAATTTTATTAGGGATTTTTTTTTTTAAATCTTACTTATCACATCATTCATTTTAAGGACGACTAGGTTTATTCACTTACCAATTAAAATGGTGACGTGCCCTTCAAGACGCACTAGGTGCTCCAAAGGTGCCACTTGCCTCCTTCTATTTTCCTTGCGTGAGGTGCCCTTTAGGACGCACTACGTGCTCAAAGAGTGTCACTCACCTCTTGACTAACTTGGTAGACATCAAACCCCTTGAGTCAATACTCCGCCAAGTGATCTTTTAGGAGACTAAGGGAATCTAAGGAAAAATCCCCATGCCTTATTACATGCCCCTTAGAATCATCGTGAGCGACTCTCACGGTCTACCCTCATGGCATCGTGGGTATTTTCTAATTAGGTAATCATTAACCTATAGACTTTCAAGACACAATGAGAGTACTAGTAGGATGTGGCAGGGTCGCTACCACACCTCTCCCTTAAAGTCTTTGGTTGTCCCATGTGACCCCTCTACTCCACATGTGAGTCTGGTTGGAAAGATATCGTTAGCCTGCATCCATGAACAAATCATGTTAGGAATAATAATCAATCATCATAACATCTGAACATATGTACATAAGTCACATAAAAATTATTCAACCCAATACTCCACTCCCTGACTCGATCTAGAGTCCAAGGGGTTTCATTGATGCCTTTGCATCCTTAAGGTCCAAAGTCCTACACACTCAGGAGAACTCACTCAATATCATCTTTTTATGTAATACAACCAAATACATTATCATCAAATCCATAATATCTCATAATCATAATCAAATGACCAATCGTATAATAATCTAAATCACTTGGAAGAAAGTGTCCTCAAAGAATAAGTTCGCTCAGTGCACGCAAGAGAGGGATGTTACATATGCCTCATCAATGATGGCTCCACCTCTATTTGGTCTATTGAAGAATTGGATAATTTTCAATTCGGCCAACCATGTATTGAAAAAATTTTGGAATATTTCGAGGATGATTGGGGATTGAAATGGAATTTGTTGCAACAACTTTGAAGATATATAAATAAAAAATGCCTTTGAAATCTTCCATTTCAAATAGTTGGTGCGATAGTACTGATGTGAAATAACACTAAAATTCCAGTCATATTATATGACTTGATGACTTGCTTATGTGTCCCAATAAATATCACTGATGTTTCCATGTTACAAAACTTTGGGTTGAGATTTCCATTTCAAGACCATTTCAATGATCTCATTGAAAATGGAAATGTTTTTCAAGTTCTTCCAAATAAGGATTTTTTTGATGAAATTCCACCATTGGGAACAGATGTGATGGTTTAGGCTACTTGGACTTATAATAGATAATATCAAATGTTATCAAACATTTTTCACTTGTTTCAACAATGTTCTTATTCCATAATAAATTTTCAATTATGAATTAGTTTAATTTTTAAGTGATTTTGCTATTGTTATATGGTTATTGCAAGTTTACTTCTGAATTTTATTCCATTATGAATTGGTTTAATTTTTAAATTAAAATGTTAGGGTTATTGTGATTTTGCTTTTTAAATTTTATTTCATGTCTTCTTTATATATATTCAAATGTATCTAAATATGTTTTTAATTTTTATTTTTTTTAATTCCATAATTTCTTCTTCTCTATATCAATGGAATTTATATTTCTTATAAAATATTCAAGTATGTTGTTATTAATTATGGTTATGTAATTCTATGTCATTTCAATATGATAATGGTTACGACTGTCATTGCAACATAAGGGAATATTGATATAATCTATTATGTTGTTATTTTAAGGATGATGTTAATTATATTGACTTGTGAGGAGGATCTCCATCATAATTGCAAATGGCAAGGGATAGCATTTCAAGACTTAAAGAGCCTACTTAAAGTTTAATAACATCTCAATAATATTGAATGATAACATCCCATCGACAATTAATATAATCCGATATTAAATGTATTCCGATAATAACGTTCATTGTTAAGTGAGTATATCCATGAATCGTTTTTATTTAGAGATGACGAGATATAGCATTTCCATTAATTAAGGAGCTTATTTAAGCAGCAATATCGACTTAAAGTCATCACATGGGGAATTGAGTAGTAACCTCACATCGAAATTAACGCTATATCTCATACTGGAAAATAACATTCAACTCAAATTGAAAAAATAATGTAACCCTAAATTAATAACACATTTCTCGGAAATTCATAATTGACAATATAAATTTTAATTGGCAAAGGCAACCATTTATTTTAATCCATGTATATATCAACTCGATCACATTTTAATTGTCGTCAGCTTAAAAATTTCCATACCATTCTGTTTTACGGGCAACATACGAATTAATTATAATATGGGATCGGCCATAACACAGTCATAACAGTAAATTAGTTTAATATCAAATTTATAAGGGTCAACTATATATAACCATATTACAATTTAATTGACGTCAGCTTGAATGGATTCTAAATTAATAACACATTTCTCGGAAATTCATAATTGACAATATAAATTTTAATTGGCAAAGGCAACCATTTATTTTAGTCAATATATATATAAACCCGATCACATTTTAATTGACGTGGGCATCATACGAATTAATTATAATATGGGATCGGTCATAACACAGTTATAATAGTAATTAGGTTTCGTTTAAAATCAATTTATAAGGGTCAACTATATATAAACCATACTACAATTTAATTGACGGCAGATTGAATAGATTCCATACTATTCTGTTTAAAAGGGTATTCTGACAATGATAACTTCCCATATTCAATCGACAAGAATTTAAGAGAACCCTCAACAACATCATAAATAAATAATTCTCAACTGCAAATATCAATGCGTCCGTACCACACTGACAATCTTGTAAATCTCAAACTTTTAAAAGGACATCAATTAAGGCGTTATGACAGACTAGTAGCATTAAAAGACAATAATTAATATAACTAGTAATGAATGTGCCAGCCTCTGGTCATGTAAATTTCTAAACAAACAATCGTATTTTATTCCTATTTGAAGACCATTTTAACGCCACATAACCCTCGTTGTTTCTGGACACCCTATCCTAAGGAAGGAGGTGGCACGAGAGGAGAAACGCCTGAGTAAAAATGCCCACCTTAACCCTTCAGTTTCCTGCTCATACCTGACTTACTATAATTTCTAAGTAATAGTTCTCCTATAACTAGTTCTAATACTATAATTCATGCCTTTATTTTAATCCAAAGCAATATTTGATATTTAACTGGTCGAAAACTAAAAGTGCTTTCATTGTTCATAAAACCGAGTTTTCCTTTTCACAACTATTCTCTCGGGCGCATTTTACAAAGCTAATTGTTTACGTGTCGAAGGCGATAAGAGAATCTGAAGTTTGCACAGGTTTGGAGAAAACCTTGCCCCGTGTATTTTGGCATTGCGTTGGCTTGGACACCCAAAGGAACGGCTGTAGATGTAGTCCAGAATGCAGAGGTGGCTGGGTAATTCAAAGGAAAAGTAAAAACAGCAAAAACGACATACACAGTAAAATAAAAGGTGTTGTCATCACCATAAATTTCGGCGCAGTTAACTGTCTGTTAACTCCCCTTCGTGGAGTAAATGGAAATGGAGCCAAGGTTCGGTTTATTAACCCGAGATCGCCCAGAAACATCAGAGCAGTTCTACCCCAGCTCCCACGGATTAAAGGCACCAATCAGAACTGAAGGCGCATCCGGGAAGGCCGTTCGAAGATGTAAGGTTTTAAGAGCGCATGCAGGGAGTTCGCGTATACTGGCAAAGAAAGATTCGCCCATTAAGAGGTAAGAGAAGACGCAAACTGCAGACTTAATTTGCACAATGCACCTAAGGAAAACACACAGTACTGTCGGTGATAACGCCTGCAGAGGTAATTACAATCTCCGACTTTACAGGGAACAACTCACACAGAAAAAGAGGGACGCGTACAGAGACGGTAAGTTCGCTCTGTACTCAGAAAGAAAATGCGTGACGATAAGAAAAACGCATGCAAACTTGTGACTGTTCAGAAGGTAGCTGGAAGAGAACAACCCACGAATAACATCCATTCAGAAAAGGGAGCGACTTACAGAAGGAAAGGCTCCACGGGATCAGCGCATGCAATGGTTTCAACAAAAGTCAACCCAAGGTGGAACCAACGAACTCAACGCAAGGTAAAAATCGAAACCCACAGTATCAACTTCGCCCCTGGGTAACACAACGCCCAAGGAAGAATTTCCCACAGAGAACAACAAGATTGCCCATGGTATAAAAATTGCCCCAAAAAAAATGGCTTGCGCACCCAAAAACAATCTAAATGAGACTATGGACCCTAGAAGGTGTAAGCTTCACATGCAAAAGAAACCCCAACCTTCCCCAATGATACGAGGGAGTTCGCAAGGGATGAACATACGGTGACGAAATCATATAAAGATAAAGACGTAAAGGCAACACAACATTTATGGAAAATAGGTTGGATGCACAACACCCGGTCATCCCGAATGGAATAATACCATTATATTCAGTGATATTCATTCATAACATTTTAATATTTACACTAATAACTAAGGTAAATGCTTCACTAACAAGGTCATTGCATGCATTCTAGTTTATGGGATTACGAGTCATACCGTTGCCTTTCTCCCGACTTGATGACGTCCACGTGCTCGGTGCCGCTTCCGCACCGTGCCTCTCCTGCTTTCCAACCACTGAAGACTAACCGGTACCTCCCAGCCAACGCTAGGGGTACTCTTCTTCCCCCTTATCCCCCCGATCCACAAAGGGGCCACACAAGAACCAGAGATCTCTAGCGTCTCAACTCGCCTCCATGGCTGAGCTACCACTCCAACACAGCTGAGATATACCCAACTCCTCACAAGCAACCCGTCAAGCCTCAATTCGGTAGCGAATCGTTATGCTAACCATTCTCCTCCCTTCTTCCTTCCTTTCCATTTCTTTTATAACAATTTTTGAGACTAACCTAACCCTAAATCATTAATTAATTAATTAATTCTTAATGGCAACTCTCTCACAGTCTCCACCGTCCAAGTGTCACACATGCCTCTCGTTCTCTAAAATTAATTTCTTTTAAAAAGACTCAGATTTTCTCACTTCTTCAAAATCACTCCTTAAATTTCTCCTTAATTTACTCATTAATTATTCCTTAATTATTCCTTAATTTACTCATTAATTTTTCCTTAATTTACTCCTTATTTATTCCTTAATTTTTCCTTAATTTACTCATTAATTATTCCTTAATTTTTCCTTAATTTACTCCTTAAATTCCTAATTTTCATTAATTAATTCTCTCTTCTTATTTTTATTAAAGATAATTGCAGTTTTTATCTTTTCAATATTTTTAAAGACTCCTATCCTTTAATACTCCCCTACTTTAATAATTTTTAATCCTTCTTTCTCAATTAAAGGCCATGGGCTTCATTTAATTAAATTCCCTTGTTACTTCATCCCCTTTACTTTAATAAGTCTTTAATTTACACCTAGAAGGGTTTTTAGCTTACTCCCTAGGTTTATTTTTGTAAAATATTTTCTTAGGGCTTGTCATATTTAACTGAGAGATGTTTTACTTTAGGTGTTGGTTTGAACAGGGCGCTAATTTAATTAAGGGTGTTGTTTTATTTTTGAATTTATCGGGCGTTAAGGTATTAGGGCCCTTTTAAGTTTTGTTTTTATCATTATCCATGCGACGTGCCCTTCAGGATGCACCACGTGCTCCAAGGGTGCCACTCGCTTGCTTGTAATTCTTTGTGCGACGTGCTCTTCAGGATACACCCCGTGCTCCAAGGGTGCCACTCGCTTGCTTGACGGATTGGTAGAATATATAACCCCTGGAGTCAACACTCCGCCAGGTGAACTTGTGGGAGACTAAAGGCTTCTAAGGAATAAGGCCCCTGCCTTATTGCGCGCCCCTTAGAATCACGTGAGCGACTGTCGCAGTCTTCCCTCATGGCATCGTGGATCCCCTCGAACTAGGTAATCGTTAACCTACAGTTCGAATCGTGAGCGACATTCGCAGTCTGCCCTCAAGGCATCGTGGGTCCTCTCGAACTAGGTAATCGTTAACCTACAGTTCGAGCCACGGCGGGAGTGCTAATAGGCTGTGGTAGGGCTGCTGACACACCTCTCCCTCAATCTCTCTGGAACTCGTGTGTGGCCCCTCTGCTCCTTATGTGAGTCTGGTCGGCAAGCCATCGTCAGCCTGCATCATCAACCATCATGTTAGATCATGTCAAAACATATCATAAGAACAATAGCATATCATCAAAATGAAACAATATCATCGTAAACGAAACAACTAAAATAGCCCACTCCCTGACTCAATCTAGAGTCCAAGGGAGTTCCACCGATGCCTCTGCATCCTCAAGGTCCGAAACCCTGCACACTCAATGAAACTGAGTCAGCAGCACCTGTCTACATCAAGGTAGTAACACATCATGTCATATAACTTAACGCATCATAATGAAGGAAACAATTTTATCATCATAAAAATCCAGATCACTTGCGAGCAAGTGTCCTCAAAGAATAAGTTTGGTAAGTGCGCCAGAGCGGGATGTTACATCTACCAAACAAAATAAATCACAAACATCACGTGAGAGGGCTAATGCACATCAACGTTTATGGTATCAATGAAATAAGGATGCAATAAATCAATGTAGAAGACTTCTATATCATAGACAAACCAGAGAAAGTGCTATGGATATTGATTTTCCCAATAGTCGTAAGTATCACAGTTTGGCTCATATCATGGAAATAACATTTCCCATGAATGTTTCATTCCATGCATCTTTTCATAATACTAATATTTATAATATTCCACAATATTTTAACAACATTCATTTTATTGGGAAAATTTCTCTTTTCCCAGAAGATTATCATGTACATAGGATACCTACAAATGAAAATGTAATGTACGTCAAAATCACCATCAAATATATATATATATATATATATATGTGTGTACATTTATCCTTGAAAAGTTTCGAGATCTGAAGCAAGTAAGCTTTCTGTTAGAAAACATGAGTCTGAAGGATTGTTAGAGTCCTTATTGTCATCGACTTCCCTTACCATTCAACTAAAGTTTTCTAATCAACGATATAATGAGTGTCTACTCCTCACTTCAATGTTTAATTAAGATCCTGAAATTTATAACTACTCTCTTATCTGCTAGTACCTATAATACTACCACAGTCTTAATAATACAAGCAACTTTGGTGTTTTTATGACCAAAAACCTACATAAAAATATTACCCTATGTCTGCAATACAGTTGACTTGTAATCCAGTCTATTACTCCCATACCCCTATCCGGGATGGAGATTCTCCAACATTATTTTACCAGTCCATTCATTAGATTAATAGAGTTGTTCCCATAACAATAAGTTTCTTCTAAGTCCCTACCATTTTGTGAAGAAAACAGAGGTCAATCGGGTTTCGGTGACCACAAGTGCCAAACAAAGCAAAGGACCCTGTTGTTTTGTTGAAATACGAAATACAGAACGACTGTGGGACAACATTTTGGGGTTTCGTGAGTATAAGAGTCGGACATCAACACACAACATTTCCTAAATTTCCAATAATATGTCGAGTACTTCGGGTTTCGGGGTTTAGTTTTTTGTGAGCACAAAAGTCAATCATCAATACACTGCAACTCCTGAAAGGTGATTAGTACTTCAGGAATTCTGAGTTCAGAATTTCGCGAGTGCAAGTGCCCAAACAACTACACATACAAACCTCTGAAATGTGGAAAAAGGGAAGGTGGGTCCCACACTTCAAGATTCCAGGTTTCGAGATTTCGGTGTTTCAAATACCAAATCACCATACACAACAAATCCTGAATTCTGAAAGGTGAAAGGATGTGGGACCACCACTTTAGGATTTCAGGTTTTCGGATTTCGAGGTTTCAAATGCCAAACCACAATACACATCAACTCTTGAATACTAAAAGGTGAAAAGATGTGGGACCACCACTTTGGGATTTCGGGTTTCGGGATTTTGGGATTTTAGAGTTTCCAATACCAAACCACAATACACTACAACTTATGAATTCCGAAAAGTGAAAGGGTGTGGGACCACCACTTCGGCATTTTAGGTTTCAAGATTTCGGGATTTCAGGGTTTCAAATACCAAACCACAATATACGACAATTCTCAAATTTCCGAAAGGTGAAAGGGTGTGGGACCAACACTTCAAGATTTCAGGGTTTCAAATGCCAAACCACAATACACATCAACTCTCGAATACCAAAAGGTGAAAGGTTGTGGTACCAACACTTCGAGATTTCAGGTGTCGAGGTTTCAGAGTTTTCAAATGTCAAACCAAAGTATACGACAATTCCCGAATTCTAAAAGAATAAAGACTTAAGATTTTTACCAGCACAGAAGGAGCACAAAGGATAAAATCTTCTGTATAAGGTAAATTCTATAATATTCACTTAGATCCTCTTTTAATCAATGCATTAAACGTCAATAGTACTAGATATATGCACCTATGTAAATACCTGATTAAGAATATCATTCCTTCAGATTTTGGTCATTATAAATGATGTTCCAAGGGATCTGAGTTTGGTTTCCTGGGAATTTATCTACAGAGAGGATTTGGCTCATTGACATTAATCACCTCCTTCCCTTACTTACTTATAGAAATATTATTACATATTTCCTTCACATACATTCCCCACAATAAACAAAATGGAAAACGTTACAGTTCCAATTTAATCAACACAATGCATCATAAAAATCATTCAGGCAGAGAATGGACATCATTCTAGTTCGGATTTAACATGACATCGACATAAAAACATATCCATTCATAATAGAGAGGGGTAGATCAACATATCTTAATCCAATCCACGAAAAGACAAAGGGAACAGACACGTTCCTCCTAACTGTAGAACAGGGCAACCAAAATCACTTTCCCTATTCACCCCCTAGCCTCACCATGAATCCATGAGGGAGAACTCAAAAACTCCTCCTCAGCTATGTCCTTTAATTCCAACATTTATCGTCTTACCTCACACTTAGTCAACAGTTCTCATAACAACAAGGTGATTCCGTTTCAAAAAGATCCTCTTACTTCACACTCAATCCACAGTGTTCATAATAGAAAGAGAGCTCAGGAATCCTTTGCCAGCATACTTGGCAGCGTCCTGCCTCCTCGCATATGCTATATATATATATATTCTTGCCGAGGTATTTTTCCTCCTTTGGGGATTTTCGCATCTTTTCTTAATCCCTGATTTTCAGGGGCTTCCAGTGGCCAAATATCTGACTTTCCACTTGTAATAATCATCCCATAGGTAGTTCCAACTTGTTCCCCACTCATGGAGTCATGGTCAGCTGATTTTTAACATGGTTGTTCCATTTGTCCTCCTGCAATTAATATAAAATGTTCTGTTGTGATACAAGTGTCATAGTCAAATAGTTATTTGAGTCCAAACAGATCTCTGCCCAAAAGTCACAATAATTAAATACAATTATTAAATTCGAAATTCGAAATTGCCATAAATAGAAAAAAAATTCTAGATTCGAATTTGCCTAAAATGGAAATAAATTTCCAGCACACAAAATAATAAATAAATAAATATATATATATATATATATATATATATATATATATATATATATATATATATATATATATATATATATTGGGGGGGGTTGTCACATCCTTTCCCCCTTCAGTAAAACATTGTCCTTAGTGTTCATTCCTTTTCTGGAACAAGATTGGATGAGATTTCCGCAAATCTCCCTCCAATTCCCAAGTGGCCTCCTCAGGGCTAAAGTGCTTCCATTGCACTTTTACCTGAGCGACGACTCTATTATGAAATGTTATTTCTCTCTGGTCTAGAATGCGCAGGGGTTCCACCTGGAACTTTCCCTCAAGTTCCACCTACACGAAGTTCCAATCAATCATATGAGTGGGATCATGAATATACTTTTTCAACAAAGAAACATGAAATACATTATGAATTCTTAGATTAGTTGGAAGTGCAAGATGATATCTTACAGGTCCAATTCGAGCTAGTATCTCGAAGGGACCACAAAAACTGGGTGCCTACTTGGCACAATTCCCCAATTTCAGCAAGCTTTTTCAAGCTTTGACCTTCAAATAAACATGGTCTCCCACTTGAAATTCCAAGTATCTTATTTTCTGATCCGCATAGCTCTTCTGTCTGTCCTGTGCTTCTTTCAAGTTATGTTGTACTTTATTTACTATGTTCTCCATTTCTTGGAGCATCTTTGGTCCTACGATGAGTCTGTCAGCTAGGTTATCCCAGCTAATTGGGGTCGTACACCTTCTGTCGTACAGTATTTCAAAGGGTCTCAACTTAGTCGAAGTTTGGTACCCATTGTTATATGCAAATTCCACCAAGTGTAGGTAGTCTTCCCACTTGTTTGGTTTTGTTCTTACATACATGTGGAGCATATATTCTATGATTTGGTTTGTCCTTTCGGTCTGTCCATCCATTTATGGATGATAACTCATGCTCAAATTCAAATTAGTATTTATCCCTACAAACAATTCCTTCCAAAAAGAGGATGTGAATTTTACGTCTCTATCTGAAATCACCATTTTAGGAATACCATGCAGTCTAAAAATTTATTTCATGAATATTTTAGTAATGTTAATAGCTTTAAAAGTAGACTTTAAAGGAATAAAATGTGCATACTTACTGAGTTTATCAATTACAACCATGATAGAATCATTCTGTTTCTGAGTTTTAGGCAAACCTATGATAAAGTCCAGTGAGATGGTCTCCCATTTCCATTCTGGTACTAGTAATGGCTGTAATAGGCTGGTTGGATGATGGTGTCCAGCCTTAACCTGCTGCCAATCTTGGCACCTAGCCAAGTACTATGTTGTTTTTCCCTTCATATTAGGCCAGTAAAATAGTTTTCTGAGTGTTGTTATTGTTTTCTGGTAACCTAGATGGCTAGAGTATGGTTTCTTATGCACTTCATCTAAAATAGTTAATTTTAGCTCTATTGAATCTGGTATGTAATGTCGGTTTTTAAATCGTAATAGTCCCTTCTTGTCGATACTTATATCTGGTTTATCTGGGTTTGCGATACTATTTTGAAATTCTGCCATTATCTTAGTGTAATTTCCATTGTTGATGCTTGTCGTCCTTATTCTTTGTTCCAGATTACTTTCTGCCTTGCTGATGCTTATCTCAAATAACCCATGAATTTTGTGGCTTAAAGCATCTGTTACTTTATTTTCCTTACCCTTGATATGTCTGACCTCAAAGTCGAATTCGCTTAAGAAGGCTAGCCACCTTGCCTGTCTTGCATTAAGGTCTAGTTGGTTAAACAAATATTTCACTCTGCTATTATCCATCAATAGTAGTAATTTTATGCCCATTATATAGTGTCTCCACATTTTTAAGGCATGTATTACTGCTGCCAATTCTAAGTCATGAGTGATGTAATTTCTCTCATGTTCCTTTAATTTTCAGGACTCATAACATATCACGTGCCCTTCCTGAGTTAGAACACCACCTAGACCCTCTTTACTTGCATCAATGCATACTGTGAAGTCTTTCTCTGGGTCTGCTACCTTCAAGATGGGTTCCTATGTCAATAATTCTTTTAGCTTGTTAAAACTGTCTTGACACTTTTGTGACCAGTTAAACCTGGTCCCTTTCTTTTATAGTGATGTGATAGGGTAGGATATCTTGGAGAACCCTTCTATGAATCTGTGATAATATCCAATGATTCCCATGAATGACCAGATATTTTCCACATCCTTCGGCACTGGCCATTCCATAATGTATTTTATCTTTTCTAGGTCTACGACAATACTTTCCAAGGAAATGACATGTCCTAAATATTGAATTTCTTTTTGATAAAAATCACACTTGTCGAATTTTGCGTATAGTTTATGTTTTCTTAGTGTTTGTAGAACTATTCGTAAGTGTTCATCATGTTCCTCCTCTGTTTTAGAATAAACCAGAATATCGTCAATAAATACTACTACGAACTTGTCTAAGTACTCGCTGAAAATGTTGTTCATCACGCACATAAATGTGGCTGGTGCATTAGTTAGTCTGAAAGGTATGACTACAAACTCTTAGTGTCTATATCTTGTTCAAAAAGTTGTTTTGTTTATGTCTTTGTCTTTTATCCTAACTTGATGATATCCAGATCGTAAATCCAATTTTGAGAAGATATTGGCCTCACCAACTTGATCAAACAGATCATTTATCCTGGGTAAGGGGTGTTTGTTCTTAATGATCACTTTTTTCAGTTGTCTATAATCAATACATAGTCTTAGAGTACCATCTTTATTTTTCACAAAGAGGACTGGTGCTCCCCATGGCGAGACACTTGGTCTGATATACTCTTTGTCCAGCAATTCCTGTAATTGTATTTTTAATTCTGTCAGTTTTGGTAGACTCATTTGGTAGTGCGCTTTTGAGATAGGGGCTGATCTTGCTAGTAAGTCTATGGAGAAATCTATTTCTATCCTAGGAGGTAATTCTGGTATCTCTTCGACATACATGTCTCTGAATTCACGTAGGACAACAAAGTCTTCTAACATGGGCTTATCTTCTTTTTCTAATAGATTCGTCACTTGGATGGCATAAACTTGACATCCTTTCCTAATACATTTTTTGAGTTGCATCGTTGAAACTTTTCTGACTGATATAGGTTTTGGTATGCATTGGGTTGTTCTAACAGTGCAAAAATTATCTTTATAGCTAAGTACCTTTGTAAAACAATCTAGTACTGCTTTGCATTGTTCCAACCAATCCATCACAATAATCATGTCATAAGATTCTAGTTGTAGGATGTTCAAATTGGTCCTTATATTTTGACGATCTAAGATGAACTCAATATTAGAAATAAAGTTAACTACTTTTATTTTAGTACCTGTTGCTAGTTGTACAAGCCAAGATTTTTAATGCTTTTGTTTCTTAAGTTTAGTCGACTCTACTACATCGGGAGTAATATAACTTAATGTAGCTCTAGGGTCAATTAAAATATAAATTTGAGTGTCATGGATTTTACCTTCGCCTTCTACCACCGAGGACTGGTGGTCAGCTTGTCGACCATCTATGGCTGCATTTATCTGATCCAGACTTTTTCCCATGTCACCTACTATCGAGGCTTCCTGCAAATTGTGAATAGAAATTCTGTTTGCTGCAATTAAACATGGAAAGTTCCTCCTTAGATGAGGCTCTCCACACTCCCAACACTTTAATGGCTCGCGAGCGTTGTCCCCAAACCTTTTTGTTCCAAGGTTCAAAGGCTTACCACTACCTTGCATATTCAGGTGATTGGAGTGAAAATCTTTCCTTGGGAAAAAATTTTCTACATTTCGATAAGGAGTTCGTTAGTATCCTTTCTTCCGTTGGTTTGTTACATCTTGTCTCTTATCCTTCCAAGTCTTGGGAAACTCTACCTGTTGTTTATACTGGTCATAGCACATTCGTGCCTTTCTAAATGACTCACTCAAGGATTTGGTGTTGTCAAACCCAATTCTATCCCTGTAGAACTATGGTAAACAACTTAAGAATCATTGGATTTTTACCTTATCCTCCCGGATGTATGGTACAAACCTTATTAGTTCCAGAAATTTATTTATAAGGTCCTCCATCGTCATTTTTCTGAGTCGTAAGTCATAGAATTCTTTCGTCTTCCTTTCATAATAACTTTCAGAAAGGTATTGTTTCTTAAAATACTTCTTAAAGTCGAACCATTCCAACTATTTCTCCTTTAGGCCCTTGGCCAGTTTCAGGTCCTGCCACCAAATGCTGGCCTTCCCCTTCAGATTGTAGATAGCCATTCTGACCTTCATGTTACTGGAATAGTTGTAGATTTGGAAGTATTTCTGGATGTCCAACAACCATGCCTCGGCTTCTTCTCCTGTCCTAGATTCTCTATCAAAATTAGTTGGTTTAATCTTTTTAAATTCTCCTTCAAGGTGGTCTGTTTGTTTTTTTTTTCTATCTGGTATGGTTTTGTATTCAACTGAAGGTGTCCCTTCACATGAACTATCTCCTTTTTCTGTTTTCGCACCAGAATTCTTGGAGGCCCTTTTGCTGACCTCTTCCTCATGGTTATCATATTTTGGACTTTTCTTGGTTACTATACTATGCAACAAGACTTCATTTATCTCTTGTTGTTCCTATTGTGCCTTCTTCAATTTTTCATTGTTGGCCTTGAAAACCTGTAGTTCAAGTATAAGTTTTCTCATTGTTTCCAACATCTCCATGGGTGAGCTTCCATCACTGTTTTGTCTCGTATCTGCAGGAGGTCCTTGTTGCAGATTCTCTTCCATCCTGATTTCTGCACCTTCTTGAGCTGTCATTATTCAACACAAAATGGAAAAGCTTTTTGTTTGCAATTCACAAGATTTGTTAGTTTTCTCATAGATCAGAATATATATACTAAGCAATTAATGTGGCCCTGTTTAGGCCCAGTGTTGTAACTTTTGCTCTGATACCATATGTAATGTACCTCAAAATCACCATAAAAAAATAAAATTTATTTGTACATTTATCCTTGAAAAGTGTCGAGATCTCAAGCAAGTAAGCTTTCTGTTAGAAAACTTGAGTCTGAAGGTTTGTTAGAGTCCTTATTATCATCGACTGCCCTTACCATTCAACTTAAGTTTTCTAATCAACGATATAATGAGTATCTACTCCTCACTTCAATGTTTAATTAAGATCCTAAAATTTATAACTACTCTCTTATCTGCTAGTACCTATAATACTACCACACTCTTAACAATACAAGCAACTTTGGGGTTTTTATGACAAAAAACTTACATAAAAATATTACCCTATGTCTTCAATACAGTCGACTTGTAATCTGGTCTGTTACTCCCATACCCCTATTCGGGATGGAGATTCTCCAACGTTCTTTTACCAGTCCATTCATTACATTAATAGAGTTGTTCCCATAACAATAAGTTTCTTCTAAGTCCCTATCGCTTTGTGAAGAAAACATAGGTCAATCGGGTTTTGGTGACCACAAGTGTCGAACAAAGCAAAGGACCCTATTGTTTTATCGAAATCCAAAATATGGAACGACTGTGGGCCATCATTTCGAGGTTTCGACATTCGAGGTTTCGCGAGAATAAGAGCCGGACATCAACACACAACATTTCCCGAATTTGCGACAAGATGTCGAGTACTTTGGGTTTCGGGGTTCAATTTTTCATGAGCACAAAAGTCTATCATCAACAGAATGAAACTCCCTAAAGGTGATTAGTACTTTGGGAATTCGGAGTTCGGGATCTCACGAGTGCAAGTGCCCAAACAACCACACATACAAACCTATGAAGTGCGGAAAAAGGGAAGGTGGGTCCCACACTTCAGGATTCCGAGTTTCGGGATTTTGGGGTTTCAAATACCAAACCACCATACACAACAACTCTCGAATTCCAAAAGGTGAAAGGATGTGGGACCACCACTTCGGGATTTCGGGTTTTGGGATTTCGGGGTTTCAAATTCCAAACAACAATACACATAAACTCTCGAATACTGAAAGGTGAAAGGATGTGGGACCACCACTTCGGGATTTTGGGTTTTGGGATTTCAGGATTTTGGGGTTTCCAATACCAAACCATAATACACAACAACTTTTGAATTCGGAAAAGTGAAAGGATGTTGGACCACCACTTTGGGATTTTGGGTTTCAGGATTTCGGGGTTTCAAATATCAAACCACAATATAAGACAATTCCCAAATTTTCGAAAGGTGAAAGGGTGTGGGACCAACACTTCAGGATTTCAGGTTTTGGGATTTCGTAGTTTTGAATGCCAAACCACAATACACATCAACTCCCGAATACCAAAAGGTGAAAAGGTGTGGGACCAACACTTTGGGATTTCGGGTTTCGGGGTTTTCAATTGTCAAACCACAGTATACGACAATTCCCGAATTTCGAAAGAATAAAGACTTAAGATTTTTACCCACACAGAAGGAGCACAAAGGATAAAATCTTTTGTGCAAGGTAAATTCTATAATATTCACTTAGAGCCTCTTTTAATCAATGCATTAAACGTCAATAGTACTAGATCTATGCATCTATGTAAATACTTGATTAAGAATATCATTTCGTTAGAGTTTGATCATTATAAATGATACTACGAGGGATCTAATTTTCATTTCCTGGGAATTTATGTACAGAGAGGATCTGCCTCATTGACGTTAATCACCTCCTTCCCTTACTTACTTATAGAAATATTATTATAGATTTCCTTCACATATATTCCCCACAATAAACAAAATGGAAAACGTTACAGTTCCAATTTAATCAACACAATGCATAAGAAAAATCATTTAGACAGAGAATGGACATCATTCTAGTTCAGATTTAACATAACATCGAAATAAAAACATAACCATTCATAATAGAGAGGGGTAGATCAACATATCTGAATCCAATCCACAGAAAGACAAAGCGAACAAGCATGTTCCTCCCAACCGTAGAATAGGGCAGCCAAAATCACTTGCCTGATTCACCCCCTAGCCTGACCATGAATCCATGAGGGTGAATTTGGAAACTCCTCCTCAGTTATGTCCTTCAATTCCAACAGGTATCCTCTTGCCTCACACTTACTCAACAGTGCTCATAATAACAAGGCAATTATGTTTCATCAAGCTCCTCTTGCCTCACACTCAGTCCACAATGTCCATAACAACAAGAGAGCTCAAGAATCCTTTCCCAGCATACTTGGCAACATCCTGCCTCCTCACATATGCTATATATATATTTTCTTGCCCAGGTCTTTTCCCTCCTTTGGTGATTTTCCCATATTTTCTTAATCCTTGATTTTTAGGGGCTTCCAGTGGCCAAATATTTGATTTTCTACTTGTAATCATCAGCCCAGAGGTAGTTCCAACTTGTTCCCCACTCATGGAGTCATGGTCAGCTGATTTTTAACATGGTTGTTCCATTTGTCCTCCTGCAGTTAATATAAAATGTTCTGTTGTGATACAAGTGTCATAGTCAAATAGTTAGTTGATTCCAAACAGATCTTTGCCCAATAGTCACAATAAATAAACACAAATATTAAATTTGAAATTCAGAATTACCATAAATGGAAAAAAAATTCTACATTCGAATTTGTCGAAAACATAAATAAATTTCTAGCACACAAAATAACATTTTTTTTTTTTTTTTTGGGCGTGGGATGTCACTGAAAACCTCCATACCCCGACCAATGCAAGTGAAATTTTATAGAATGAAGAAATAGTAAAAAAATGCACGATAGTCACTAATGTCATTTAAGAACAAGTGCCACCTATTGCAATGCATGTTTGTCATGTGCTCTTCCGTTTGCTAGAAAATTTGCAAACTTGTCTTGCTAACATTGCTTATTCCTTTCACAACCATAATTCTGTAGAAAATGTCGTACCACCAAAAGAAACAATCATACCACATACTATTTCAATTGTCACAACAAAGGTATTTGAGCCCTCATTCATGATGACTATAGTGGCATTTCTTTCCTTTTATTGATGAGTTTAACCATGTTTTTTTTTCTTCACTCACGACATTGTTCATTTGAATAGAAGTACAAAAATTAACTATGTACATGTTGCAGCAGCTCATGTTACAAGTCAACGAGACCCATATCATAACCTCCCTTCAAATATTCCTAGACTATCTAATTGGTAAGCAAATGTTGATGTTGTATGCATTTGATTTTCTATTGTTTTTTACATTTAGACTCCTCATTTTTCAAACTTAGCTGGGCATTAAAGTTTTTAGTATTTTATGACCAAGACACCATTCAATGCAATCATGATAGATAAATTCAATCCATCAATTTAAGGGAAATAACCGTTGGAAGTAACATGCCCAATCTGGTTGCTGCAAATTTTAGTGGGCCCTATAACATTGTTGAATATGAAGTAGATTTTAGAGTTCATTCTACTTTTCCCATTGGTGGTCAACATGATCCCATCCCTAGAGGGCATATATAGTTTCATCCCAACATGATTTCAGTACATAAAAAATTTCGAGCGAAGATAGATAATCTCTCCATTGCTCAAATGTGTCATGTTTGCCAATAATCATATCCTGGTATCCAAGTTGTGAGGGGGTCTGAAGGACCTATTTGTAAAAGGTGTAAGCATGAGAAGGTTCCCATCATTTTTCTCGATGGAATCACATGGATCCTAGTGAGAAACCTCATGTTGTAAGAGTACTTAACCAAGTTGTATAGATTTACCTAGCATGTGTAAATCCTATATTGCAAGTGACCCATGCTTATCGTGGGAAATATAAATATAGAGGCCACAAAATAATATTTTCACAAGATATTTTTGTGATTGCTAGAAACCTTTCGCGACATCTTAAACACCTTGAATTCTTGATTGTGAGAATATGTGGTTCCCAATCAAAATATTATGAATGTTATGTGAACACATCACTGGTGATGAATGCATTATATTACAAAATTCAAATGGATAAATTTTATAAATATGTTCAAATTGACCTAGACTCAATTGGTGCTCTTCCTGAAAACCCAACAAATGTGTCAACTAAGATTCGATTTGTTGATTGTGATATTGAAGAAATAGATAACAATGTTGTTGAAATTCAAGGGTTTTTGGATGACCATTTGAACTCTCATCCTTCATATTTTGTTGCTCACTTACCCAATGAATGTAGAGAAGTGGAATAAATAAGAACATTTATTAACAATGTTGATTCTTCATGTATTCAACCAATTGACTGGACAACTATTTGTTCATCTCCAATCAATGAATATAATATTGAAGGGTTATTAGACATGGCATTCCCCGCATTATTTCCCACTGGTGAGGTTGATTGGTTGCATCCACGTATTTGTAACATTCAACTTCATGAATATGGATTGCATCTTCTCAAATACTTTAATCAATGGTTTGGAAGCCATCATCTCTTTCGATATTTTTTATTGAACATGATAATGAGAAATTGAATCCAGGAAATGTGACATCCCCAAAAATAAAAAAATATTTTTGGAATTTAAATTTGCTGGAAATTTATTCCGTTTTTAGTAAATTTGAAATTGGATTTTTTTTTCCATTTATGACAATTCTGAATTTCAAATTTAATAATTGTAATAAATAATTATGATTGTTGGGAAGAGATTTGAGTTGCCCCAACTAACTATTTGACTGTAACACTTGTATGAGAACATAATATTTTATATTGATTGCAAGGGACAAATGGAACAACCATGTTAAATTTTAGCTAACCATGACTCTGTGAGAGGGGAACATGTTGGAACTACCTGTAGGCTGATTTTTACAAGTGGAAAATTAGTGATTTGGTCATTGGCAGCCCCTAAAAATCAGGGATTTAGAAAGCTGTGAAAATTCCCAAGGGAGGGAAAAAAAGACCTAGGTAAATTGATAAATAAACATATGTGAGGAAGCAGGAAGCTGCCAAGTATGTTGGGAAAGAAAACTAGTGATTATTTTTTTCCTTGCTATTATTAGCACTACTGTGTGAGTGTGAGGCAAGAGGGATTCTGCTGGAATTAAAGGATATTGATGGAGAGGAGATTTCAATTTTCCCTCATGGATTCATGGTCACGCTAGGGGGTGAATCGGGCAACTAGATTGGCTGCCCCGTTCTACGATTGGGAGGAACATGGATGCTCCCTTTGGCTTCCCACAATTTGATTCAGATATGAAACTCTACATTATACTGGTTAAATATCATGTGTCGCAATCTGTTTACTTCTATGTATGAATTTCTGGTTGAATGTTGTAGTGGGAAGATCTATCGTTTTACTTCCTAATCATTAGCTAGAAGTGGACTTATTTATTTAGATGTGATGTTGAGTAATTATTAAGGTCATGGAATGTGTTAACCAGTAAGACAAGTTCTGTAAAAGTTACTAATCTCATAATACAATGGGCCACATACTACATCTATCTTCTTAATTAATTTATGTTGAGAAAAAAGGAAAATAAAATTGTTTTCATAACGTGATTGAAGTCATGCGTGCCAATGTCTATGGAGAATTATATTTCATGTAGATGATTATAGTATACAGGGAGCCTCCTCTAGTGAATATACAATTCAAATTTAATGTAAATACACCCTATAGCACTTAGGTATTATTTGATATGCATGTAGACCTATATAGGTATTTTATGAATAGATATATATATTATAATGGGCATTCTGTATCAGTGGAATAAGGACACTGGAGTAAACTGACTACAACAGAATCTGGAAGAACTAGGTAGATATATAAACATATATGTAGGAAAATAATTCCACAAACTCCACAAACTCTATTACATAAAGATTTGAGTGTATGTAAATAAGTATGGTTATCATAGTAAATTCGAGATGAATCTGTTAATCAAAGGCACACCTACAGTATAATGAAAAATTTCTATCGTAGAAAAATGCTATTTATTTCTGGTGAGTAAACTGATAAAAGGCTTGATTAATAGCTATAGTAGAAAACATAAGGTAAATAGTAATTTTTCATACCAAGTCACGGTGTTTGATGTTTAATCAGGGAAAGACAATGTTGTGGGTGTTAACTCCCAAAACGAAACCGTCCTTTCGGCCGAATTTTGGTGGGATATCATAGATTTCGGTAGTAGCTTCAAGTCATTTTTGAGTTTTTTCAGTTCAGAAAAATTTTGGTTTCTTGGTGTGTCCTACGAAATAATAAAAAATAAAGTCTTCTATTTCGAAAATGTGATTGTTTGCTTTCAACAGCTAACCTTATGTAAAACAACCCATTGTGTGTTGTGGGAAGCGCTAGCTTTCAACAGCTAACATCGTTGTTTCGTCAGTTCAAGGTGCTGTGGAAAGTAACGATGCGCGAGAAGCTCGATAGACAGTTGGCACGTGGCACGATACGGAGAGTACTGACTTTCGCGCTAAGAAATGTTTTTAAATGATGTGGCACGTGGTTTTGCTTTCAGCAGCTAAAGTGAGTTTTCATATCAAAGGGTGCACTGTGGAAAGTATTCACTTTCCGCAGCTAACAGGGTTTTCCGAAAAGACCGTATGCTGATGAAAGTGGCAAGCGAGCCTGATGGTAGGAAAATTCTTCAACGTCGTAGCTGCGTGAAGCACGATCACATGCTCATTACCCACACATGCACAAAATTATGATTTGATCATCCCCACGTCACAACGAGATCCGACACATGCGTTGGAGGAAGCAAGCAATCATGGCAGTTTAAGTTTGTATCACTGGATATGACAGGAATTTGAAATCTTTCACAACCAACGCGCAACCATGATCA
>ML776848.1:1850751-1876106 GCA_009831015.1 Picea engelmannii | reverse complement strand
TGAAGATAGTTCGAATGCTATTTTCTGTTATTGAAGACTTTATTGTTATAGTTGTTTAAGTAAAATAGGACTGTTCTCAGTTAATAACAGATCCATGTTTTTAGGATCTGTGCAACCGTATTGTAAAGGCTATATATGCCTATCTTGAAATCAAACAATGGTTCGAACTTGGAGAGACTTTGTTGTATGTTTTGGTTGCCTTTTTCTAATAAAAAATCACAGTCTTCTCTTGTTGTTGTGATCAGATATTTTCATCCACCATTGTTCTGCACTCTGTTCAAATTAGTTTAGCCTGTGCTCATAATTTGGATTGAGGAAATTCCTATTGTTGTGTGTGACCCGATGTTATGCATGTATTTGGTTGCATAAACCCTGCATGTTAATGTATTTGGTTGTCTCAGCAATATTCTGCATACCATCTCTGTTATTTATCATCTGATTGACAGTTTCTAAGAGCACTGGCTCATTTAACTATTTGATAAGCAACCTTTCCATCAAGTTATTGTGGTATCCCATCGATCCATTTGCTAAAAAGGTATTGAATTCTTAAGTTACCAGGCATACTTAGTCTACAAACCTAAGTAGTTTCTTGGAGTGATAACAGTGGGTATAAAGGTGTAAAGTAAGAACATGAAAACAAATAAACAAGAATTCTGGAAGTCTCAATCTATTACAATCTCAATCGGACAAATATATTTTTCGGTATTATTTCCAACCGATACATATATTAAAATCCCCGAAAATCTGGTTGGAATTCCACAAACATAGGTTCTTCCACGAAATATTCTATGCAACTGGATTGATGAATCAAACTTCGAATGGGTAGAATAAGATTCAGATTCAAACTCCTACCAAAACTAATTTTATATCAAAATATAAGTATACGATGCATAAACAAAATCTGGGAGTCATCGCACAATCCCGGTGGAAAACAAAACCCTTAGGCGCACTTGTTACTTTGCTAGTTTTAGGTATACTACTGTGCATGGTTGGATCCTTTTTGGAAAGGGACTATGCAATCAACAATGAGATCAATTCTAGAAAAATAACTAGAATAACTCAGGAAAGAATTTGACTCTATAATAACAAACCATTCTTGGAAGTATCGAGGAAAATGTTAAACATCGAAAGGGACAAATTAGAACCCATATCCATAACAAAATAATACTCAAAACATAATTATCATATTACTTAAATGGAACGACTATCTAAATATCACAAATCCAACCAGGCGCAAGCTTGGCGTGTTTTTTCGATGTACCAAAATATTTATACAAATTAGGGCATACCCTGTATCAACTAATATAGAACTTGGAACTAAAAGTCTTCAAAGATTTAGGGATGGGACATAGCCTTAACCATCGATACATGTAAAATCGAAATGAGTTAGATGAAAGGGCACTATTTTGGAACCCGAATACCTCTTGAAGGAGTGTGGAGGGTGTTCCCATGATTCAACGTGACTGCACCTGCACAAAGTAATGTGAAACATTATAATATATCCAAAAGAAATAATATGATTAAATTACATAACAAAATGTAATTAGAAAAGGGGGTCGGTGAAATACTTAACTATAATGGAGGGTCTTATGCCTTCCAGACCGAAAGGGGAAGAGGAGTTTGTGTCTCCCTGATGGGTACCCTCGCACATCAAGGGGCACATCATTAGTGATGAATACTATTGTTTAATCCAAAGAAACATTGTAGGAAAATGATATGCGTATAATGATCATAAAGTAATGGTAAATATAAAACCATTTTTACATTTCAAACATTAAGAGAAAGGAGTAAAATGCCTTCGGCCATTAGAACATCGCTTCTAATTAATATAATGACACTAGCGAACACTTTAATTAAACACAAAAGTTTTTCAAGATCAACAGCGTGTTGAAAGGTCTGTTACGCACCCAAGTAAGGGAAACCTAGACATGACACTCTGTCAATTAAGAGACTAACTGACGGAGGAAACCAGGTCCAATAACAAAATTTCAATAAAAAATATAGTATTCTAAATGCACATTTATAATAGACACCATGATATGTTCCTCCAAAAGAGGAGAATGACTCACCCTCGATAGGATGGCTAGTACAAAGAAAGGGGGAAAAACTTTGAAAGGACCAAAAACCTTGCTAGAGTACCCCGACCACTTTTTACTACATTAATCTTGAAGTAAAATGAGAATGCTACCAAGGAACTGACCAGAAAACAGGAGCATGCAGAGACCTACTTGACAAGGAAGAAAGATCTGAATGCATAAATAAAAGAACCATCAAGGGAAAACTTACCTACACAGAGCTGCCCATCGAGAAGTTCCTTCCAATATTTCCACCCATCTGGCATAGGGGACGAATCACAAACTCATGACCACAATGCTAAAGCCAAATGAAATGGTTCTAAAATTTTTCTTTCTCTTTCACCAAACCAAGACCATAATGGAAGTGAAAGCACTAGAGTAACCTTTCGCATGGAGTAATGGGAATGGGGTCTTCGTACTTGGGCCATGTGAATATGGCAATTTGTTGACATTGCATTGGGGTGTGCATACCGAGTACTGAATTGAATAGACTCATATCAGAAACACCTTAAATGTTGCAGACAGGCCTTTAAGGCAATATGGATCCAACCTCTATCATTTGCTTAGAATATTAATGACAAGGTACATCGGGCAACCTACGCAGGGTTACTTTTTTTTCTTACTATACTGGTTACATGTTGAACCTAACCACCATCACATTAACCATCTGAAGTGGATAGCCTAATATCATTAAGTATCAGAAATTTCCTAGTGGCACGATGGTAACCTAACCTTACCAAGTTTAGCATCTGCACGCTTTATTTCATGGTGCAAGTTAGTATCCAATTTTATACCCACACAATATTTGTTTAAGAGTATTCTGAATAATGTTAACCTCTCCTTGTAGACCCTATAATAATATATATATCAGAACGAATGTTATAAGGCCTTACATCTACGACCATTTCATTAATATGATAGTGGTTCTAAGTAGTTACATCTCCATATCATAAAGTGGGTTTTGGAAACAAAAACGGTGGATAATACCAAGTTGCAAGGAAACAAGATATCCCTAGCCATGTACCTATGTTCGTATATAACTCAATACCAAAATAGGAAGAGGCGACTATATGTTAAAATGGGATAGAGAAGTAAAAGACAATAAGACTGCTATACATTATGGTTGATGAATGACTGACAACTTAAAAGACAAGGAATCAACTCAAAGTACCGAATTTAAAAAAAAAAAATTATGTAAATTTTGAGGTACATTACAGGAAACATCTGCAATTTTTATAAAGAAAAATATACATGATAAGTCCCCAACAACAATTGAATCATTGCGTCAACAACTCTTAGATTTAACTCATAATAAGTTGGTCAAGCACCTTATGCATTTTGGTTCTTCACTCAGAGGTACAAGGGCCTATTGGAAAAAATGGCATACTAAACTTACTCATATTATTACTTAGTTGGGTTGTCCAACATTGCGTTTTACTTTGGGATCAGCTGACACAAAATGGCCTAACTTGATTAATGTTATGCCAATAAATATGGCGATAAATTGTTAGATTTGTATATCCGAGTGATTATTTCTGTGTAATCTAATTGCCCCAAATGGTTTTCATCACGATGAATCCATTTTTTCATTCAAAAATGGATTTCATATAATAAAAAATAACGATTTCCAACAGATTTATGTCCCCAGATTTCGACAAAAGAAGACAAAAAGAAGAATAGTTATACAACACCTTATGTATATACTAGAGCATAATATTTACTTTCACACTAATGACTACCAAAAAAACACCAATACATCAAATGGAAAACAAACATAGTAAAACATATGGAATTCTTACATATCAGGGTATGGTTTCTCTCTTAGAAACAACTTGAATTAGACATCTAGCCCAATTATCCAGGTAGGTTCTTCATGATTTCTTGATCACCACCGTCAAATTCGATAGTCTCACCTAAAAACTACTTCTATAAGACCTTACCAAATTTAATAGACTAATAAGCATTAATTCCAACACCTTCTTCAATGATACACTCTACTACTAGTGTAAGTATTTAAATGTGGTAGATCTTATGTGAGCCACCTATCTAAGGGAATTATAAAAAAATGTCCTAGGCATCCTAACTGCTGGTGGATTCATTAGTAAAACTCACCCATACTAGCCCATTGAGGGAAATATAAAATAAATATTAAATTTACATTATAACATGATATTTATTATAAATACAATTTTTTATTTTGTAAAAGTTAAAAACAAAATATTATCTTTTTAAATTAAAACAAAATTCAAATATACAAGAAATATTAAATTAATACCATTTCCAAAAATTATATCTAATCATGTCGGTCCCCCTATTGGAATTGATGATTTAATCAACCTTTTAATTACAAATTCTAATGTTATGGCCAACAATTAAAGATGTTGGCATATTCTTCTTCTTACACCCTAACCAATGACTATGATTTAATATCCATAACTTCCTTGCATTAATAAATTCTTTTGTTAACATGTTTAAATTACAGACCAATGGATTCGCGTATTAAGGGGTATATTTGAATTAAGAAACACAAAAATTACTAACCAACCTTCTTGAAAAACTACTAACTAATTAGTCAATTACAACACCAAGAATGACACATTGAGTATTATAAAAAAACAATAAAAGACTATCTGATCTACATTGAAAAATTAAAATCAAGAAAAATCAAAATCTAATATACATTGATTGTAACATCTCGCTCTTGCACGCACCTGATGTGACTTATTCTTGTGGACACTTGTCTGCAAGTGATCTGGTTCACTATATCATTGACTAATTCTATTATGGATCATGAAGAGTTTTGTGGATTTGATGATATGTTATTTTATGATATTTATATCGAGAGGTGTTATTGACAAGTTTTCCTGAGTGTGCAGGACTCTGGACATTTCCATATTCCAATGACATCGATGGATCTCCTTGGAATCTGAATCGAGTTAGGGAGTGGACGGTTTTGGTTTGAATGTTTTGATATTACATATGTGACATATTACTAGATATTATGATGTTGATTGTTATCGCTGACATGTTTTGTTGATGGATGCAGGCTGATAATAGCTTGCTAATCAAACTCACATTGGGAGTAAAGAGGTCATGCATGACAATCAAAGATATTGAGGGAGAGGTGTGACAACAACCCTACCACCACCTACTAGCACTCCCTCTATGCCTTGAATTATAGGTTAACGATTACCTAGTTTGAGATATCCACGATATCGTGAGAGAAGATTGTGATAGTCGCTCATGATGATTCTAAGGGGCGTGAACTAAGGCAACTTCCTTATTCCTTAGAGCCCCTTACTCTCCCACAAGGTCACCTAATGGAGTATTGACTCCAAGGTTTTGACATCTGCCAAAATCATTCAAAATTCGAGTGGCACCCTTAGAGCATGAAGTGCGTCTTGAAGGGCATGCCACGCAAATAAAACATGAATGCAAGTGAGTGGCACCCTTGGAGCATGTAGTGCGTCCTGAAGGACACGTCGTGATTTTTAACTTTGGTAGGTTAATAAACCTAGTACTTAGAAAACTATGCCTCCTTACGACCTGATTGGCCTTAAAATGAATGATGGTATGAGTAAAGTGAAATAACTATTTTTCCCTTCAAAACTCTCACCAAGCCTAGTGAATTTAAATCCTAGTTTTAAGTAGAACATGTGAACAAAAAAACTAAATCGACATATAACAAGAAGAGGGTAAATAAATTTCACACATTAATAATTCAAGTAAAATTTTAATGAGGATTAAATTATTAAAAGGGTAAGTTGTTGTTTATATCTAAACTTGCTAAATATCAACTAAGAAGAAAAGGGGAAGCGTAAAGAAAAGGGGAATGTCTAACATAGTATGGAATATAGTCTTTGGAACCTTCTAATTGTGAACTAAACTAGGTTTTAAGAAAGGCATCATTCATTTAAGAAAGATAAGGGAATAAAGGGACACCGAGGAGCACTTTTAGGAACGCTTTTAAGTGGGTGAGGGAAATAGGAAAATTTAATTAATTAATAAATTGATTTTCTGGTGCAACTAAGGGATCGGATGACATGTGTACACGGGAGGTTTATCTTCATTAAATTTAATAAAAATAATATAAATATTATTTGGGAAACTAATCATTAAGAAAACTCTATAAAAATGATGCCAGAGGAGGAGTATGGATCATGGCTAGTAGGCGTAAGGTTACGTTGCCGATATTTTGACTGAGTTGGGATGCCCAACTTGATTAGAGAGTGATAGCTCGAGCTTGTGAGGTGATATGGGAGGTATCTTCCTCTGGTTTCTGTGTGTGGCCCCTTTGTGACTCGGGGGGCTCAGGGGGAAGAAGAGTACCCCTAACATTGGTTGGGAGGTACCAATGAGGTCTCAATAGTTGGTGAGCAGGAGCTAGACGGAGCGCAAGTGTGGGACAACCACTTCGGATTCTTCGCCTTCGATTATGGTATGCATGTGTAAATTTTTGCATTGGTATATTAATTAAAATATTTGTATGTGGATTTCTATATTGATGAATGTTGTAATGGATTATGGGATAGTAGTTGGTGATTTAAATTGAGATTTTTCTGTTCAATAAAATGGAAATTGTTCTGGTTATTTGAGAAGGATTTATGGTTGATTGTGTGTTTATCACTTGCTTCCTCTCTAAAATTTCTTTTTTTCTCTCTTCCAGATGTGATTAAAACCTTGCGCTTTGTGCAAAAATTCCCCAAAAATGGAGTTGTTGCCCCTGCGATTTTATTGTTGTCTCGACTTTCTTGATAAAGTTAACCCAACCCTTGGAGAAATTTTCACTCGCTTATTGATCTATTGCTTCTCTGCAATGATTGGTCTCTTCCCATTCCAATCCTCTTAGATGCATATCATCTTATTGATACTTTCACCGAGAAAACAGGTGCATGTGCAATGCATGTGAGAGAGGGAGTTCTTGTTGTTTTTTTTCTTCCTTTATGCAACAAAATGTGAACACCCTGTGCATGAGAGAAAGAGAGAGACCAAATGATAGGTCTTTGCGAATCTACCTCTCCTTCACTTTGCACTCACTTAGTATTCCATCATTTCAAGGGTCCTTTAACTTAGAAATCCCTTCCATTCCTAGCGTTGTGTTTCCAGATCTTGGCACAAGCCTTTTTCCCAAAACATGATCTCTTTACCTAGCATGAAACTGAATTTAATGTTGTTCTTGGCATGGACATTTTACCTAAATCACAATCTCTTTACCCAGCATGAAACAAAAGTTAAATGTTGTGCTTGGAACAATAATTTCTCTCCCAAATCGTGAGCTCTTTACCCAACATGAATCTGAAGTTAAATGTTGTGCTTGGAACATACAATTCACCCAAATAATGAGCTCCCTTTTGGCGATGTTAGACCCCAAACTTACCTCTGTGTTTCTTCTTTAGATATGCCAAATGCATGGTTCTATGTTCTTTGCATTGGGTGTAAATCATGAATATCATGTGGGTGAAGCTAGTACATAGATTCTTCTTTCTAGATGCAGTAAAAGTTCCTTGATCTTCTCCGTGAATTTCACATGCATTCACACATCGAATTACCCTCCATCTTCTCACGCTCATTACTACATTTACATAGCACGTTTCCTTTTTTATTATCATCTTTTTCTGCACTCAAAACACATTGGGCATTTATGGGAACTGTCCTTGTTTAGATGGAAAACTTAGCCCCCTTTTTATACCATCTATTTAGCTTGTTAATGGGCGTCATTGTCATTTGATAGGTATAGTTTTCACATGTATTCATTTTATTAAATGTTTCTTAAATGTTTATCGATTTAACGATGGTTGATTTATGCACCCAATATCTTAATATGTCTTGCATGTCATTAAAAAGGCTTAGGTCCTCATGAATAAAATCAAGGAACCCCTTGCGGCAATGAGAAAATAATGTAATGTATAATGGTTTAGACTTTAGACCTCTTGAGGCGACAAGAATAGATGTTAATTGTGTATCTCATTGATTAAGTGGTTAAGGGTAGGTTTTTGGAGACAGCTTTGCGTCAATTAATTAGATACATGTTATTGTATATGGAATCTTGACGGGATGATCTAGATGGCTAGCCACATGTTTTGATTGGTGATTATTGAAAGAGAATTTGTCATACCCTTGGATGTTTAATGTTGATATATGAATAAATTAGAATTTCAATATCTCATGCCCCCTTTTAAAAATAAATTAGTAAATTGAACTCAAATAGTAAATTAGTAAGGGGGGAAGTCATTCATTTGTGTAAGGGAATATGGGGACACCTAGGAGCAATTCTAGAAATGATTTTAGGTGGGTTAGGGAAATAGGATTAATTAAATAATTAATGAACTCAATTTCTCGTGCAACGAAGGGGATGGGTGACAGATGTATGGGGAGGATTTTTATGAATTAAATTATTGAACAATAAATTAAATGGGAATTTGGGAAAGACATGACTTAGAAATTCTATATAAATGAGGGAGGAGGAGAATGATGGATATCTTCTATCATGCGTAATGTTACGCTGCAGAATTTTAGACTTGACTAACTTAGCTTATGGGAGTTGGGATACCCATCTCGGTGAGGAGTGGTAGCTCGACCTTGCGAGGTGAGATGGGAGCTAGTTGTTCTCTGGTCTAGTGTGCGTGGACCCTTTGTGGCTAGGGGCGATAACGGGAAGAAGAATACCCCTAGCGTTGGTTGGGAGGTACCGATGAAGTCTCATAGGTCAGCAAGTGGGAACTGCATGGAGTGTGTGGGACAACGAATCAAAGCGGATGACTTGGGATACAATGTGCATGCTCTTATTCTACATGGTAGGTTATTATTGACTTTATGCTTTCAATTATGTACTTTAACTGTGTAAGGAAGGTGTTTGACGTAGCATTTTAATTGAGAACTTAAAATCCCATAGCCTTAATCCCATTGCTTAACTTGATTCCCTTGGCATTCGATCCTTGATGATGTAATTGTCCTGTTTTTTTTAATTGATTTTTATGAATACTTTAGGCATGGTATTCGTCCTCATGCCTAGTTTTTCAGTCCACTCCTGAGCATTCGACCATGAGCCTAATCAACGGTCGTCACTTTGGTGCATAGCGACCTATAGATTCTAGTGCCTTGTTTTTCTATGCATGGATGATGAGCGAAGGATGTTTTTGTTGAGTTGTCTACCCCTGTTGAATGTTCTTAGTTGATTGATTGTCTTTCACCTTTGTGAATGAGTACTTCTACGATTTTTATCCTTCCCTTCCACGATCCGCTTATTTCCCTCTCCATTGATGAAAAGATCTCTGTGTTTTTAATGAAATGTCCTATGAGTTGATGAAATGATCTTTGTGTCTTAAATGAAAGGTCATCTGCTTTTTAAATTATTTTCCCCATGAATTTACTATGTGGTTTTATACATCTGTTCTACCTTTAATCTGCAAATTTTACCTTACGTTTTCACAACTATGGCTTGTGATTTCACGTCCGCATTTTAATTTTTGACTCGATTGAATGTTTATAAATTATTTTGGACTATGTTTTTTTGGGTGTATTGGCTGGAGATATTGCTTTGGGATACTCTGCAATCTTCACTTTTTTTTCTATAATCATTACTCTATTGAGTTAAATTTCAAGGAGTTTTTGTTTTACTGTTGGGACTGCGATTTTTATTAACCACTCAACATTAGAACTATGATTTTCATTACCCTTTTTCTGTTTAGAATGTTGTACATCTTTAATGTGTGATAGTAATATTTGGGACAATGTTATGATGCATATCAATACATTCATGTATATATTCAATAAACTAAAACCAGTGCCTTCCTGGTGGTATCGAATTACTGTAGCTTTTAATTTGGTAGCAAATTTTTATACTAAACTATACATTGCAAATTGTTTCATACATTGACAGACAATGTGTTAAGCCGTTGGATTAAGGAAAAACAATCGATTGACTTTTTACTTGTCATCCTTGGCACTTTTATTATAGAAAACTCGCACATTCAGTCACAACAAAATTTTCAAAGTGTTTACCCTCATTTACTGACAATGACTCAGCATTAATGGGTCACAATTTCACCTGTCATATGTGTTTGAAAATTAGATACTCGTTGACATCATCTTATCCGCCATCATTCAAGTGACTACCTACATTTTCACTCTCTCACTCACTCAAACAACCAATAACAAGAGAGACATCCCTTCTTCGCGCCATCCACTCCACTCAACACATACCATAACACTGGTAGTTCCATTCATGGGTTTATTAATATTATCTACCTATGAGTCATTTATTAATGTTATGTAATATTCTACACCTGTGTTTTAGAATTTTATGACTCATTATTCCATATCTTTATATAGCTACATTTCGTATATATATAATTGTGTAATATATAGAGTTGCATTATGTGGCTCTTTCTTATTTATGTTGTGTTACATATACTGTTGTGTTTGTATGTCTCTTATTTATTTATGTTGTGTTACAACTATGTGTACCTTTATTAACTCACAATGATACCCTAAATTCAATTTTTACCCAGCGATTTCTTGTACACTTTTGACTATTACACAATGATTTTGGATTTTTATTGGTTATACATTGATATATATACATTGATGATTACACAACAAAATAAATCATTATTCAACATATTAGAAAGATAACAATGATACCATATCTTAGACCACAATTAAACTGATAGACAGACTACTACAGATGGCAACAATCTTAATTAAGGATAGCAATTATATTCTTAAGTTAGAAATCTAGTTTCAGTTTCAAAGGAATCGATTCATACTTATCTAACTTTGGGAATGGGAATAATGATGAAACAAACATTTGTTTATACAATAATAATTTAATATGTATGGATTGATTTGTTGCACAAGGAATTTATTGGGTTGTGTGAAAGTCATAGTCATCTTGTCGACTTGTCGATTGGGTGCTAGGGTTAGTCTTCAGTTGTTAGATAGTTAACTTGATCTCCTAATGTGATGTTTTGACTTGTGTTGAGCATACCATTATGTTGTTATGCCATGGTTGTTTACACGCCTAACACCGGGCGATGACAGGATTCCTAAGGAGGGGATCATTGTACACCCTATTTGTTAGAGGCGAAGGATAAGTTTGTCGATGTTATGCTACCCATTGTGGGACTTGATCTTTTTAGTTGTTGGTGTTTGGGTTGTAACGCATTCATGTGTTTTTTTGCGAACCTTATAGGTTATAGTACTGGTCATTGAGGTCATTGTATCAAGTTGGGAATGCTTTCCCTTATCTTGTAGGCGTGTAATGTACCTCAAATTCACCATAAAAGAAAAGTTTCTATGACATAATTCAATTTCGTTTAAGCTTAGAATTTACGAGAAGGTAAGATTCATTTCTATCCATAATGACATTGTTACACCAGTCTAGTTTACTTCCAACATAAAAGCTTATGTGGATAAATTATGTCCATAATTCTATCACTTCCCTTATCTCTCAAACTACTCCAACATACTTATATGTATATAGGAAATATATAAACTTAGGTCGAAGGAACCTTTGAGGTTCAAAGAGTTAAAGCTCAGGGTTGTGCAAAACTACCATTAGATCAAAAGGATCTGGGCACACAAAGTTTCACCTCTGAGAGGTCACGCAGGAGAGCAGTTGAAATGAACGGTGGAGATGCTTCAGGGAGAAGTACCGAAGTTGTGACAGTCGTTGGATCTTGCAGAGAAGTGAGGAGATTAAGATCGAGTTTCTTCCAACACTCTAAGGCATTAAATTTATCTATTTTGAAGTTTGAGGTTTTGAGCGGCAGGTGATTATGGAGTCGTTGCATCATGAACTCCCAGTTCGCGAAATCGCACCAGCCGTCGGATCTGGAGTGCAGTGTCCTGAGAGCGACTGGATCAAGATACGTGCACATGGTTCAGTCCCTAGGCGGTGCACAGGAAAAAGGATCTGGAAAGTCAAATTTAGTACCAAGGTTTGATGGTCGTCGGATCTGGAAGGAGGTGCGAGGGTTTTAATCCCTGGGAAGCTGCACAGAAGGGTAGAACGGACGGCATAAACTTCGAGGGAGAAGTGTCGATTTTCTGTGAGTCGTCGGATCCAGAAAAGGTGTGCGAGGTTTAAAACTCATAACAACATAAGGAAGATGACTCATCAAGTCCCGAAAGCATCGGGACCATCCATTTTGGAGGACAATTTTCAAAGATCCAAGTGCACTAGGGATTTGGACACCAGGAGTTTGAGGAGAAGGAGTTGTGAGACAAAAAGTCCCGGCTCATGATATTGTGAAACGATCGACACCGTTCATCAAGGAGGACAGGTGGAAAGTGGTCAAGGTTCGACGAAAATACTGAAAAGTTATGGGTCATCGATCCAGTGGGATCGTGGTTGGCAGTTCAAGAGTACTCTAGACTGTTGATCTCTCAAAGGGGAGATTTCAGCATTTCAAGGTGTGGGAGTTTGAAGGACCTAGAATCGTTGCAGCCGGAATCACAAAATCATGAATCATGAAATCGTGAATCGCAAAACGTTGAACACATTCAGAGGAATAGAACTAGGTCACAGAGTGGTGGTCACGTGGATGGAGGCTAAGGGGTGATCCAAAACTGTTAATCCCTTTTCGGCGTTTCGACAACAGGGAGTTGGAAGGACAAGAAGTCTAGGAGAGCTTGCAAGGAGGAGTCTTGAAACCCTAAAATGTAAAAGGTGTGCGTTGGTTCAGAACGAAGAAGAGTGTCGAAAAGGGGGCATGCACACAGATTTTCTCAAATCGAAATCAACCATCATCATGGATAGTTATTTTGACTCGATTCCTTCCTTGGATATTATTTCAATTTTGCGTACTTCTTATCTTTTGAATTATAGAAACATTACTAAGGTTTAGTTAGGATGTTGTTCTCTACTATATTTCCATATTTGTTCTCTGTACAGTCTTAACTTTTATGCATTGCATAGAATTTATGTATTTCCAAAGGCCCACATATTTTGAATCACATCTCAACAACAAAAAAAAAGGGGGCTCCAAAATATTAAACTGTTGTACAAGTATCAAGTAATTGTTGGAGCTCAGAAATGTCCTATTCTCATCCACCTTTCTCGTCATCCTTCTTCACATTTCATCACCCCATTAACCTTTCATGATATCATTTCCATAAATATACTTGGGTTTCACTTTATTGTTCTCCACTTTATTCATTTTAGTATTTAAAGGGAATTTTTGATTGAATGTTAGAAAATCAACATGTTTTCATATATATCTCAAATATGTGTGAGCTTTGTAATGTGTAGGAATATGTGAATGATTAATTCAAAGGACTTCTCGAATACTTCCTCCACCATTTCAATATTTGAGGAGATAATTCAATCCCATTCCAAGGAGAAGATCGTGGAGATTTGGTTGGAATATCTTATCTAAGATATATGAGAGATATGTGTGAGGATTTAAAATGATTATATTTTGTAATAATGGGAAATAGGTTGAGAGAATAGTGGATCTGTAATAATGAGATGGTTATATTATCTTCAAGGCTCTCATGTATAAAAGAGAGTGCTCTCTCTTCATAAGGAAAATTAGATTATTCAATTAGGATGTAATTAGAATCAGAGTAGTCATTAGGATTCAAAAGAGAAAAGGATTCTTAGCTTTGATTCATATTCTTTCATTGTTATTATTTCATGATGGTCATTTGATTATTGTTAAGTAATTCAAGATAGCTTTATTGTGTGAGCTCACATATGTTATTTTTCGTTAACTCTTCACATGTTGTATTGATTTTCCTTTATGCAATTTCCTGCTTTCCTAGATTAATGTTTCCTGCTTTCCTAGATTAGTTTCATTTCAACAATTTAGATTAGATTACTTCTACTTCAGTCCTACATATATAGTGCGTGTGCTTTGTAAGCCTACGAAGATTGGATTGAAAAATTAAATGGTTGGGAAAATACTACAATGGAATTAAACGACAATATTTCCACCTAACATTTTGGCGTCGTTGCTGGGGAATCACGATGGATTGAGGTATTAGTTTCTTTTTCATTCCAATTTATGCAAGTGTGATTAGACATGATCCTAACTCCGAGGTGACATACGGGTAAGGACATGTAGGTTAGTGTAAATTTCAATTCCTACATGTGTTGGTAAGGGGTCATAGCAGCTACTTGAGTGGAGACTCCTCATGTTCTCCCTGCCAGCTCTAGAGTGTGAATTTCAATTCCTACAAGCGTAATTAGGGTGTAAATTTCAATTTCTGCAAGATAGTTTAAATTTTTGCGAGTATGATCTACATGTGTTGGTTCTAGGGGTCTTAACAACTACTTCAATGGAGACTTCTCATGTTCTCCCTGACCAACTATCAGGAACATTTTAATTTCCGCAACTATGAAGAGTGATTTTTTTATGTTTTAGCAAGAGTGTTTTTTTTTTAAGTTTTTCATTTTGATTTGGGTGTTGTAAGAATCCTTCTTTTTAACATCATTTAACAATGAGTGTCATCTTGGAAATACTCACTCAGATACTGGTAGATGTCGGGATCTCCTCTTCTTTGGAAGGGGAGATCTTGACAAGGATTAAAGAGTCGAATACTCCTCCAAGAACAGATTAAGATTTGACATCTGAAGACTCTTATGCTTTTGATGATGAACAATCATTCGAGCAGGGTATTGAGGAAGATGAAGAGGAGTTACAGCAAGATCCGAGCAAGGAAAAATGCGCCTCTGAAAGCATTATCGAGCAATGGTTCCAGGTGAGTACTCGTTTAGATAAATTTCATTTTTATTTAGTTAGTTTTCCATTACAACAACAAAATTCGTTTATTCATGTAAATTTCTATCTTTATTTTGAAAAATTGCCACTGAACATATTGTTGTTACTGCTGCGTGCCTGGAAATTTGCCTACACGTAACCAATTTTTAATTCTTATTAGCATAGAGTAGGTAGGCTAATGAATAAAACAATGTTTTTTCTCTAATTTGTTTTTAGAATAAGTATGCTCTCCTCCGCGCTTCGAGCGATCGCAAGGATTAGAAAATAGGGATGATATGGATTTCAAGAATGAAAGTTTTAACATGCTTAACAATAAATCACAATAAAACCAATTTTACATGCTGTTACAACATGCTGAAATAGTGAAATTTTCGTTGCTACAGCATGCTGAAACAATGAAATTTTCATTGCTATAGCATGCTAAAACAGTGAAATTTTTACATGTTGTTACAACATGCTGAAACAGTGATTTTTTTTTTTTTTTTGACATGCTGAAATAATGACTCTGAGTTGAAACAGATGGTTGAAACTGTGTGTCCCACTGATTGAATTGCATTTTCTCGTCTTCGTAAATCTGTAAATCAAACCCTGAACTCAAACCTACATATAAAACACAACCAAACATTCGAACTGGTCTGTGAATCCATGTGAATGATCTTTTGCACTCTTACAAAATGAAACTATAAATCCCATGTTGAAATAGTGACCTCTATATGAAACTCATTGCACGATGCATCTTCTCATTTTCAACTTTTGATCTTGTTTCCTTCTAGTTTTAACTGCTGCCATCTCTTCTCCTTTCACCTGCAACCTACAAACTTCTCACTAATTTGAGAGTGCAGTGATGCCATCTTCTTGCCTTCATCCTTCTAAAAGATGTAACTATGGTCGAAACTGTGTTACCCACTTGCTCTGGATTGTGCATTATCCATGCCAAACCTGCAATAGCCATAGTATAATGCCTAGTCTCCGAATTATTTGGAAATTATGTGTGGAATAGTCGATTAGCTCTTTGATTTTCTTGTGTCTCTTGATCTTGACCACCGAATCGGATTTGGTTGCAAAACAAGAAAATAAATCCTTATTCTTGCATATCAGTTGCTACCAAAATAGCCAACTCTCATCTAGGGTTAGGATGAATCCACATTATAAGTAATAGGTCAAATAATAGATCGAAAAAATGTTGGATGTATTCGTGATGAAATGAAGGATTGAGGCTGTGTGAGTCTCACTATGCTAGAGTGACGGTGCCCTCGTATCGGAATTAGTAATATGAAAAAGTATTGTCCTGCCATAACTTCGTCGCCAGCTTGTGTAATGGTGGCGGTAGTTGGATCTTTCAAATCCATGTGATCTCGGCGATGATTTTTAGGGAATCTTGCAAATAGATATTTGTAGTGAATCTTGCAAAATCCATTTTTCTATCGTCCATGCTACCATTGCTAGTATTAGGGAAACACATCTTTCTCTTTCTACCAATCTTCTGCATCCTTTGCATATCCATGTAGATCTATGCACATCCGCGTTAACTAGCAGAAGGTTATTGCGTGCTCAACTGATGTGGTCTTGATCCAGTTCTACCCATGTAATATGAGAGGCAAATCACAAATCACTTTCTTTTCCAGCACCTGCAAAACTCCACCTCACGCCTTCTTGAGACTGATATTCCAGCAGTACTCTTTGCCTTGTTGCTATCTCTTATGGTTTCTGGAATGAATGCTATTGGCTCTATCATTGGCATATCTCTTTGGTTTAGCGATGGTTGCTGGTATTGGTGGCTTACTCTTTGGTTATGATACAGGTGTCATATCAGGAGCCCTTCTCTACATTCGTGATGAATTTAAAACAGTGAATGAGAGTACATTTCTATAGAAAACTATTGTTAGAATGGCAATAGCAGGTGCTATTATTGGAGTTGCTTTAGGTGGATGGCTTAATGATACTTATGGGCACAAGAAAACTTTATTAGCCTGTCCTATGGTTTTTAGGCACCTACGAGACTTGTTCAAGATTGATGCAGCTGAATATATGCTTTCTATATGCGGAAATGATGCACTAAGGGAGCTGTCATCCCCAGGGAAGAGTGGGAGTGTATTCTATCTTTCTCACGATGATAAGTTTATGAGAAATACAATGCGGAAATCTGAAGTGAATATACTCCTTGGAATGCTACCAAACTACTATAATCATGTTCGTGCTTACGAACATACTTTGATCACAAGGTCTTTTGGCCTTCATAGTGTAAAAGTAGCAGGAGGTCAGAAGATCCGTTTTATGGTGATGGGGAATATATTATGTTCAGAACTACAGATACACAGATGTTATGACCTCAAAGGCTCATCTCAAGGTCGCTCAACAGATAAAGTTGAAATTAATGAAACAACTACTCTCAAGGATCTTGACCTGGACTTTGTGTTTTGTCTGGACACATTTTGGTACCAAACTCTTCTCCAACAAATAGATTGTGACTGCAAGTTCCTGGAGTCCCAAAGAATCATGGATTACAGTCTTTTGTTGGGTCTTCACTTCCAAGCCCCTCAAAATGCTAAAATGTTTTTTTCATGGCATCCTATTGAGTTTCATGTGCTAGAGGATGCCATTGATACACAGAGAATTTTTGATGGACCAGTAGAGGATAAGTGGAATTCTACTGAACCTTCAGATTTTTTTCTTTAACAGAAGATCAAAATGGTGATTTACTGTTGTCACATGGCTTTGGTGACCCTTTAAAATCAGTACAAGTTGGTAAAGTGGAGGTAGACCTTCCAGGAATAGCTAGCAAGCTGCGGATGGAAAATCTGGGAGTAAACATGCCTGCCAAGGCTGAGCAAAGGCTGGCTGGCAGTGAGTCGGATTCTCATCTGGAGGGAGAGCTGTTTGGTGAGGTTTATGATGTGGTATTGCACTTTGAAATCATAGATATTCTCCAAGATTTTGATATCACCAAGAGACTCGAGCATGCATACAAGTCCCTTCAGTTTGATTCCCTCTCAATATTTGCGATCGATCCTAAACTATACTCTAAACGGTTTCAAGATTTTATTTGCAGAATCTTTATTGGGGACTCATAGAAATTGGGAATTTTTTATCTTGCATCAATTTCATCTTCATGCAGGGACAGGGACAGTGCATAGGCTTTGTCACGATGATATTTGTATTGAGTGACCCTTGAAAAATATAGTTTATTCGAGATTGGCTTCCTTTAGACCTCATATATCTCTGAAACTTCTTTGGTCGTGCAATTCCTATAGTAGATTTGTACTCAATTTATTTCACATCGATTGGCAGTCTAACCATATTTATAACAACAAAAAGATGATAATCCCTATCCTTAGCCACCTTTATGGCATTGAGATTGATGTGTTCATTTTATGTTTCACTACATTGACATGCAACATGATTGACATGTTAATGATTATGATTTGGAACATTGAATTTCCATTTCAACTTGGCCTAATTCTTTTACCCCAAGGAGCATCCCATCAACTTTGCTAGGAGGTTCATTATTGTAAGATAGTTGGTCATTTTGGTGGCAGCCAAACTCCTGTTGATCTTCAGATGCAGTTTTATAGGCATTGTATGCTTCTTAATGTTGAAACACATATTTGGCCATGTGATTCTTTCAGCATGGTAAACCAACAGAAAACAGTGGTTATATCATTATTTATATATTGGGGTTGTTATGATTAACGAAGGTTAGTCCATCGAAGACAAAGGAGTCTGGAAAGAGTGTTGTAGTTAATCAATTCCAGGTCAAATATGTAATATGGAAGGCAAATCTAGAAAACACCCAAAATTTTGATGCCTCCGATTTTTTTAGCTATATACGAGCTGTCGAGATGTACAGAACTTTTGATAGCCACCTCTTTCAAGTGTCAAAATCACAATCTCCATCTCATCCTCATGCAGAGAACATAGGATTTTTGTGGGAAATTGGGGGTTATGTTGCCATTTATTGTCCCACCATGCACATTATGATTAACGTGTTTTTGCATGCATTGTATTACATGATCGACTATTGTGTTCGCTTACAGGATCGATTGTTGTGTTCTCTTACTGGATCGACTGTTGTGTATGCTCTAATTATTCATGATTATGCAAAAAAACAATTAAAATCACTGGAGCAGCTTCACTAATTTATTGGATAAATTTGACAAGTAGCATATTAAATATTCGAGGACTTTAGTGACAATTCTCAGCCACTGGTTATTATGAAAATTAGATACAACTAAGAAAAATAAGTATGCAAGGGCAACAAGTATAAAAACAAAGTCTATTTCCTTGATTTGTTGCATTTTCACTTATTTATGCACAATATGTTTTTCGCAAATCTCACGGTTTTTAAGAAGGATTAGTGTTAAAGATTTTTCGGGTTCAAAGACAAACAAATTGACGAAGTGATATTTTTCAGAACAACATGTTTGCTAGACAACTTGAAGGAGTTGTTACTAAACATAAGTTGTTACACATCATGACGTTTGTTGTTACACAACAACAACATGCTATCACACAGAAACTTTTTACACATCTTGATATTTGTTGTTACACGACACACATTCCCAAAAACACCATTTTGTGCTATAAATTCTTTCCTCGCATTACTCATTCAAAGCATATTGGTCATCCATGTCTTGAATCCCATATTCCATTTCCTTATCCTTCACGAATTTGCACACGCTTATCTTTCTGAGTTGCATACATCTCTTTATCTTTTTCAGTTAGTTTTCCTTGTCAATAAAACTATCCATCTCCCTTTCCATGATTACATTGCCTTTTTTTCCTTGCCCTTGTTGATCCACACTGCTTGACCATGAGTTCTTTCCATTTATAGTCCTACCAAATCTTTTTATACAAACTTGCATTGACTGATGTGGGATGCCTTAAGGCCCACCTTTCAACAGTCTTGCCCCATCGACCTCAACACCTTATCTGGGATATAGACTAGAGTCCATTTTGAGTACCTAGAGGCTTGCATGCCTTAATGGAAAGTTCCCTCACTGAAAATCATGGGAATAAATCAATGTCCCTTGATCGTCAGATCTTGCAAGTGGCTCAACATCAGCTCATTCATTCGCACTTCGCCAGATGTATTCGGGTACCTTGGCACTCATTGACATCAATGGTGAGTTGCCTCACATTGGTTATCGACATTCATCATTGGTCAGTTATCCAATGACTTCTTTTCATGCTCGACATCGACACATTCATTCGCATGATTTGAATTGTACCATCAGGTTTCACAGCAGGCGAAGACTATACACTTTTCATGACTCTATTAGCAGTTACAGCAACATGACTACCACTCTCTCAGAGTACTATAGTTCAAATTTCATACTTTCTCTTTTCCATGGTGCATTCAACAATAGTTCAGATCCCTCCACTTCACATTCTATAATGTAGGAGACAACAGTCAAAGCTACAACAACAGTCACTTCCCATATGATCTTACAACAGTGACATATTCCATGATGTAGCAGCCACATCATCCATATTCCTATTGCATAGTTCATAAACATTTTGGGTAAGTGGAGGTATGTTATTTTCTACACTTTAATCATGTAATTCCTCAAACTGCTAGCAATGAATAATTTGGAAAATTCCTTGATCCAGTTCCCTTTCCTTTTCACTTCTATGACTTATGCCATGTTGTATGAGGACATGCAACAAGTTAAGTTGGGGGGTAGGAGACCTTATTCACTATCATCACTCCATTTTTCCACGACCATCATTCCATTTTTTCGTCTCATTTACAAGCTATGAACATTTTTTTTGCAACATTTTTTTTCCAATGATACTTTGTTGCACTTTACTTCATAAGTACTGATATACATATTGGCATGATTCACACATATACAAAAACAAAAAAGGGCTTTCTTATACTCAGTGATTTTTTCCTTATGCACATTGATAGCATACATTTTCCAGTAAAAATATGGGTAAATTATTATCATAACAGCAAGAGAACAAATAATGAAATGAATGTTGTTAACACAAAAACCAACATTCTTTATATTCATGGTTGTCACACAAGAACCAACCATAAGAAAATATCAGCTGTTACTGGAAACTAAAAATATGGGTAAATTATTATTATAACAACAAGAGAACAAGTAACGAAATGAATGTTGTTAACACAAGAACCAACATTCTTTATATTCATGGCTGTCACACAAGAACCAACCATAAGAAAATGTCATTTGTTACTCATGTAAATCCCATCATGGGAAACATTTATTACCATCACTCAAAGCCAACATTCAGATGCCAAAATTTCTTGAGAAGATCCATGCATGGTTGCATGAGGACATGCAACAAGTTAAGTTGGGGGGCATGTTGGAGCTCAGAAATGTCCTATTATCATCCACCTTTCCCGTCATCCTTCTTCATGTAACAACCCTAGTTGAATATATGCTTAGGGATTATTAAGTAAAATTAATTTGGTAATTAATTGTCCTAACATGGTTTTAATTAAACAAAGATTGGCATAATAATATTAATTAAATATTTATTAATTAATTAATTGTTATAAATTTTGATTAATTAATTAATTACCTATCACATTCAATGACATGGGTAATAAATTTAAGAGGGTTAATAATTTTAATTTGTTTAATTAAATGATTTAGGTATGCAGGATGGGATAAGACATTAAATATAAGGATAATATATTAATAAGAGGATAAGAGAATGAATAAAGGGATAAGAAAATTAATGAGGGGAAAGAGTCGGTGAAGGAGGGATATGACGGGAGGAGTCTTACGAGAAGGGGGATAATCATTTTGGGGGAAGGAAGCATTTTGGAGGGGGTCGAGAGTTATGGTTTCTTGGCTTGGATTTTCTGGTTCTGTGGTGGAGTTCTGCAGTCTTTGGGTATCATTGCAAGGGGCACCGGGTTGATAGGGGTTTTGGGCACGGGGGCCAGGATTCCTTTCAGTTTCCTCGAGCTAGGGAGTTGGAAAAGATGATCCTAGATAGCTAGGAGGTTAGTCGGTTTGGGCAGATTTGGTCAGTGCATCAGGCAGCAACAAAGTAGCAGGCTGGACAACCCGGTCAACGGAGAAATTAGCATCAGGAAGAAGTAAATTTTTATTATTTTGTTAAGTAATTCTTATTCTATTATGAAATTGTTGTTCATTAATTAATTTAACATGCTTATATGTTGAATTAAAAGAAATTACTGAGTTTTCTGCGTAGAAGTACAAGTTTACAGTTTCAATTTATGGATTTAATAGACTTAAATTAATTTTTCCCCTACACATGGTATTAGAGCATGTAGTTCACAATCTAGAGCCTTAAGGGCCTACCCACCTACCCACTCAACTACTTGTAAGAAGGAAAATATCCAACCCGCTCCATGCAAGCTTCATACACAGCCAGAAAAAAATTAGTATGGAGATGTGGCTCTCCATAACTGAAACAAAAGAAGAAAAGAGAAATAGGGGATTTTTAAGCCACATACCATTTTCCCAATTGCTAGTGCGGATCAACTCTTTTCTGTAATATATACACCCACAAATCCTTAATGTTTTGGCCTCCTGATTGAGCAATTTTGAAAAGTAGATTATCAGGGAGAGAAGTCTATAACAGTCCACCAAAAATTTATTAACACCCTCTGTACAGAGTCAATAATGATTGCCACTAAGAAAGTGTGTTGGATGTATTTCATTAATGGGCATATTGAGTCCATCTTTCCAAATCTGAATAAAAAATTCTCTTGCCTCTTTGGTTGTTGATTTCTGTATTTTAGCATTGAACTTTAAGATTTATATATGGAGGACAATGTGGCATGGAGGATAAATCAAAGGCTGTTGTAATCCATGGTTCCTGTAGAACAACTATTGAGGCAAATTTGCTAAGAGATTTAACCATTTTGCTAAATAGCAGATCGGTGTTAGCCATAGAAAACAAGCATTAAGACAAAAGAGAGTATGAATAAGAGAAATATTTAACATCAACAGTTTTAGGGACCACTTTATTCAAGGAAATTTTAAGGTTGGTAAAAATTTTTTTTGCAAGATATTTTGTACCTAGAAGAAACAAGAGGTTTTTATCTTAGATTGTAATTTCTCCTATTACAATTGTAACGAAAAAGGTAAAAGTAGTCAGTTTAGAAAATATATAAAGAAAAAATGGCAACACTCTTTTCATTGAGAGAAGGTATAGCTCACTGGAGGTTGCTAAAGGACTAGGTACCTGAAATTTCAGTGTGACCAGAAATTAGTTTACTAATCTATTTTCCTTCTCAATATTTCTATACTATTCCTCGCTAGCTACTAACATAACAGGTGTATCTGTACTATGTAGATTGAATAGGACTAGCCGAAATTTTCTAAAGAATATGTTAAATAGTGAAACAATACTAGTTGACTAAGTCTCATAAACAACAATCTCTTATCAGGAAACAAACAATTTATGCCACTGTAAAAAAAAAAATGTCATGTCTATCCTTGTTACAATTACAAAGGAGGGAACCATGCAATATAGTTGCAAAATTACTAGCAAACAAACTAGAGATGTGAGTTTCTTCTTTCATCTTTCAAAATGTGTTGCCTGATGCATTACAAGAGGTCATTTCTCCTTAATAATGCCTGTTGATTGTGATGTGAAAGTAAACTGGACAAAACAAGACCCTTCCCTCGACTGATTGTGTTATGACCCTGGAAGCCACACAACTCAACACAACACAAATCACCAATGCCAAGAACCTGCAACACATACACAACACAAGATTCATATACCTCCCAAACATGCATGACGATGTCGTTTGATCCTTCTATCTCTACCTCACGTGTTTTCCATTCTGATGAAGAATAAGAATAAATCGGGCCCTCTTAACCTCCCATACAACTTACGACTTAGACTTATCATACCACCATATCACAGGTCATCATCAAGTCGAGTCTGACTGATACAACTTGTGACTGAAACTTATCATACCACATCACAATTTACCATTAAGTCGAGGCTGAGGTCAAACATAAACCGTAGGCTAATAGAGGACCACAAGAGTGCAAGACTTCTGATGAAGACAGGATAGGGACCTCTTAAATCCTTTCTGGTAGTGGTGGTGCTTCAACCCATCATTGCATGCCCCTTAATTCCAGGATGACATCTGTCCAGGAAGCTTATCCTGGTTGAAAGAATAGGACAGAGACATATTCAGCCATGAAAGGAAAGAGGCAGATTAAAGATTGAAAGGAAAAAATCCAGATTAAGGGTTGAAAGGACAATAAATATGCAGTATTATGTCCTACGTATCCTAGGTTTCAACGACTTCAAAGAGCCTCCAAGACATCCTTATATATGATTTTATGAGCGATAAATGCATCAACCATAAACATTCATCTTAATCTAAGATCCTTATTAGAACGGAACCTATAATATTGATTAGTTTATATGCCTAGTGCAGAAATATCAAAGGAAATATTTCTGGAAATTATGTACTCACCTTTACCCCATCATAGGTAGAAGCTTCTCGGTTTGCCAGCACTGATTCCTGCATCAATGGTACTGGAGAAATGTGGGATGCATTGTGTGTGAATGAGAGGATGAGTTCCAGTGGGAATGCAGGATGACAATGAAGAGGAAGGTAGTGTCACTGCAAAAGAAGGGTTGCCTAATAGAAGCTACTTGGAGTAAAGTTTATTTGACTCCTCAAGAGGCGAAATCATGACCTCCAAGTATCCCAAAGGCCCCACGCATTTATGCAAACCCCGACCTATTAGTCACAAGACAACCCACACCAGGTACAAGGGAGAGAGATTCCACGAGGGATCTAAAATAGTTTACTACATGTCCAAAAACCATCCAGCTGACAAGTGCCAAGCACTATGCACCAGTCTTAAGCATCAAACCAAGTCAGAAAATTGTAGAGAGATGACAAAAACAATATAAACCCTAACAAAAAAAAACATTCACAAGCTAAAAAAAAGACCCTCAAACACAGAACAATAGAAGAAGTAATATCAAAACCTTCCATCATAAACCTAAAATCCAACAAACCTGCACGTTTTAAAAAAAAGGACCAAGGGAGAGGGCCTTGCATGGTTTCAAGTCCTATAGAAGAGCCACACCGAGGAGAGCCCAGGAATCCATACCCCTCGAGCACCAACGATCGACATAGAACCATATCTCTACAACAAAGACTGAGGGAGGAACTAGACCCTGGCCACGCCTAACTCCCACCTTCACCCTCGGCATGCAAACCCACCAGACAACCCAACAAATGAAAGAGGAATAGTAATGTTTAGGGTTAAATGATCATTTTTTTTTATTTTCAAAAATAAGTGGGAGTAACATGTGGAGCACATGCAAAATACATGTTAGTACATGCTGGGTAAGTTCATTTTATTTTATTTATTTATCAAATAATTTTATTTATTTCTCTTTTCTTCATTATAAAAATTTCTAAAAAAAAATAATATATATAAATAAATACTAATAAACCAATAAACTATAAATTAAGTTTAAATCAATAAAAAGAATGGGATTTTTTTTATTTTAATTTGAGGGTGAGTGTTTAGATTTAAAAAAAATAATTATATATATATAT
>ML776848.1:1838003-1850566 GCA_009831015.1 Picea engelmannii | reverse complement strand
TTTAGTAAAATTAATTAGTTTAATTTAAGTTAAAAAAAAGTTAAATTACATTAAAAGTTAATTAAAATGTTAGAGGGTCAATGGGTTTTGAACCCAAGACCACCCACCAAGCAAAGCACCTTAAGAAGAGCACTAACACCAACGCACCCTAATAAGTCTTTACAAATAAATTCTTATACTTAAATAGATTAATGGTAACAGAGTGTATCCCGAAGTATAAACTCTGATTATCCAATTGTCACGCTCACGAGACCTTACACACAATTCATTGAGCCAATTGTCGATCCCTTTCATTCCATTCCACCAATCAAAACTAAGCGCTAATCTCCAATGCTTGAAAGACGCTCTACAATCCTTAAAGACTTGCACCTGCAACCACCAAGGACATTTCCAAGGGGAGGGGGGCTCAAGGCCACCTCCATATGGAAACCGAGTTGCGCCAAGGACAGTAGTCATAGGGATTTCAATGGCAGTGAGTGCAGCATCTCGTTCATCACCAACGACGCAGACAGGTCCATGACCATCTTAGGGAACAACTAGTAGGGGCAGGGATTCCAAGGGAAGGAACTCATTTTAGAGACAATCACATAACAGTGCGCAGGTTCAATCTCGTGTTACCTGTTGGGGATGTGGAGGACCCCATTACAAGAGTGACTATCCAAATTTATAATCAGGGTTCGTCCATAGGAAAGGAAAGGCACCGATGGGGAGAGCAAGTAGCAGCCACCAGATTTACGCAGCGGTTAATAATCGATAGGCCAAACATCAATCCATGGTGGTGGAGTCATCAGGTACGCTAAATCATATATATTTTAAGATTTGATTTGATTCTGGTGCGACAGATAGTTTCATTTCACCATCTACATTAGAAAATAGTGGGTTGGCAGCCTACCAGCGCAATGACTTTAAACAATTTGAGATGGCTTCGAGGAAAACACAAGCGGTAGGACCTAGTGTTGATAATTGTATAGTAGACCTCGGAGTGTGTACTACCAGGTTGAAGGTATACGCCACTGCTCTAAGGGCGTATGACCTAATCATTGGAATGGATTGGTTAGCAGCTCACCTAGCCTTGATAGATTGTTTCGTAAAGAGGGTTCTTTGTGTCGACGATGAAGGAAGACCAGTAGAGATCCAAGGTGTACGGAGAAAAGTGTTGTTACACTTTATATCGACTATGAAGGTTAAGTGATGCTTGAGACAAGGGTGTCGACTATATGTAGTGGAAATAGTGAAAGAAAGGAAGGGACCCTCATTCGATCAGTACCCGGTATTGGCACAATTTAAGGATGTTTTTTCGAATGAGTTACCAGGGTTACCTCCTGAGAAGGAGCTTGATTTTACTATCGAGCTAAAACCTGGTGCAGAACCAATTTCCAAGACTTTGTATCGGATTACAGCACCAAAACTTTGTGAATTGCAAATGCAGTTGAAAGAGTTACTGGACTTAGGGCTAATAAGGCCCAGTGTCTCACCTTGGGGCGCACCAGTAATTTTTGTAAAGAAGACGGATGGATCCTTATGACTGTGTATAGACTACAGGGACTTGAACTGTGCTACAGTGAAAGATAGGTACAAAATGCTGCGAATAGATTACCTCTTCGATCAGATGAAAGGAGTAGCGGTATTCTCAAAGATCAATTTTCGATCAGGGCATCATCAGTTAAGGATTAAGGAAGGTGATATCCCAAAAACTGCCTTTTGAACTCGATTTGGACATTACGAGTTTGTCGTAGTACCTTTCGGATTGACCAATGAGCCAACCATATTCATGAGCCTCATGAACGGTGTATTCTGGAAGTACTTAGACCGTCTTGTACAAGTCTTTCTAGATGACATCCTCATCTATTCCAAGAATGAAAGAGAACATGAGGAACACCTACGCATAGTGTTGTCCTGCCTTAGAGAGAACAAATTGTATGGGAGGTTGTCAAAGTGTTCCTTCTTCCAGAAAGAGATCCACTATTTAGGTCATATCATTTCCAGTGAAGGAATCTCTGTGGACCCAGAAAAGGTAAAGGCCATTATGGAGTGGCCAGTGCCAAAAAATGTCCATGAGGTGAGAAGCTTCATGGGGTTAGCAGGTTATTATCAAATATTTGTGAAGGTATTCTCCAAAATAGAGAAACCCATCGCCACCTTGCAGCGCAAGGGGGTCAAGTATGAATCAAAAGAAGAATGTGATAGTCCATTCATTGAGATTAAGAGGTTACTAACTAGTGTGTCAATTCTACGAGTGTCATATATGGAAAAGGACTTCACAGTATGAATGAATGCCTCGAAGCAAGGGTTGTGGGCCATGCTAATGCAATATGGAGGAGTGATAGCTTATGCATCAAGGAAGTTGAAAAAACACAAAGAGTTATACGCAACTCATGATTTAGAGTTGGCAGCTGTAATGCTAGCTCTGAAACTTTGGAGGCACTATCTTGTGGGGCAAAACTTTGAGCTTAAAATGGATCATCAAATTTTAAAACATCTCTTCGCTCAAAGAGATCTGAATGCCAGGAAAAAAACAATGGAGTGAGTTTATGGGTGAGTATGATTTTGGTATTTTGCACATCAAGGGAAAGGAAAATGTGGTCACAGATGCCTTGAGTAGGAGACCATGTTTATTCTCCTTGGTACCCTTAAAGGTCAATATGAGGGAACATGTGTTGACACAAATCCAAGGAGACAGTTAGTATTTAAAGGTTACTTCAAACCTCTAGAGCGGGAGGCAGTTAGATCCAAAGTATGAAGGATATAGTCTGGAAGTAGACGGACTGTTAAGATATTGAGGAAGGATGTACATCCCTGAGAATGGGGATATTCGAAGCATCATACCGAAGGAATCCCATAGAACACTTTATTATGCACATCCGGGTGTGAAGAAGATGTACACAGACATGAGGAAGCTCTTCTTCTGGGTAGGCATGAAGTGCGATATAGTCCATTTCGTCGCCAAATGCCTAGAGTGTCAACAAGTGAAATCCAATCACCATCACCTGACAAGCCTCTTATGACCACATGATGTTCCTATGTCCAAGTGGGAAGTCATCTCTATGGATATTTTTGTGGGGTTTCCGCTCACATCTCATAGACACAATGCCATTCTTGTGATAGTGTATAATTTAACCAAGAGTGCTCATTTTATTCCGGTTAGAGACACTTATGATGTCAGTGGTGTGGCATGTGTGTTTGTAAGCGAGGTTATCCGTTTGCATGGGATACCTAAGAATATCATTTTAGATTGGGACTCCAGGTTCACTTATAGATTTTGGACAAGTTTGCAGTCAGTGTTGGGGACTCAGTTGAACTTAAGCACAGCTTATCATCCTGAAATAGATGGGCAAACTGAGAGAGTAAATCAAGTCATGGAAGACATGCTTAGGATGTAAGTCATGGATAATCAAACCCAGTGAGAGAAGTACCTACCTTTCGTAGAGTTTGCCTACAATAATAGTTTTCGTAGCTCCATCAAAATTCCACCCTACGAAGCTCTGTATGGAAGGCCATGCAAAACACCATTGAGTTGGGATAGACTAGAATATCGAGTAACAGTTGGGCCATAATTGATTCAAGAAATGGAGGAACATGGGATTCAAATTAGGCAGAGACTAAAGGAAGCATAGAATAGGCAGAAAATTTATGCAGATGCACATAGGACCGACCGAAGTTATGAAGTGGGAGACTAGGTTTTCATTCGTATCAGGCCTAATAAGAGTACAATATAGTTTGGGAAGGGGACAAAGTTGTCACCTCAATTTATAGGACCATTCAGAATCCAAGAGAAAATTGGACGCGTTGCCTATCGTCTCATACTACCACCCCACTTGCATAAAACTCATAATGTATTTCATGTATCTGTTTAACATCATTATGTTGTTGATGAATCACATAAACTAAATTGGAAGGAATTGCATGTATTGGACGTGGGAACCCTCATGGTAGAACCATTACGCATATTGGACTGTAGAGTCTGAAAGCTCAGGAACCGTCTGGTAGACCAAGTTAAAGTCCAGTGGGACAAGTATAGTCTAGGATCTGCTACTTGGGAAGACGCCGAGACACTACGACGAGACTATCCCTCACTTTTTTGACCACATCAAGAATATGTTTCTTGAAGGTTGGGTGTATGTAACACCACCATTTGACTTAGATAGATAGGATTACCTGAGGCCTATATACTTTATTTTCTATTCACAGTGAAACTTTAAGATGTGTGAACATTTATGAATGTTTAAATGTTATTGATGACGATGTATGTAATGCGATCTATTATGTGAATGTAAATTTTACGAATGTTTAAATGTTATTGATGATGATGTATATGATGCAACATATTGTGAGGATGTGAATTTAATGAATGTTTAAGAGCTATTAGAATGATGTTGGATATGATGCAATCTATTTTCGTAAATGATAATCTTAATAATGGGTGTCGAAATTGAATAATGGAATATTATGAGATCTATTTCTAACTTTAAAACTTTGATGTTAAGTTGTCGGTACAGGGATACCAAATTGAAATGATGATAGTATGCAATTACATGATCATAATGCATAGAAATGTATGAGTTTGTGTTACAGACTAATCTGCAGGATATGGGCTATGAAATAGCCAAGGGATAATGATGATGAAAGTGGATATCATGATCACTAGCCGAGAAACATTATGGTACAAAATATTTGTATGTGAAATTATATTGGTTTGGATGCATTTCTATGATATGTGGACCAGTGCAAGATTTCAGGTGATAAGACTGTCCAAAACCAAATAAACAATGACAAAACCCCCAACAACACGGTGCCACTGTATATTCCATTGTAGGTTGTGGACCCTAGTTAGGATTAGGAGGGGTGGAGGCATTTCCCACCGTGTATCCTCCGAAACCTGAAGTCATGGGAGGATGGTGTTAACTCACGCTCCCCAAGGCGTGTGATGATGACTATGAGTTTCCTGCTTGGGATGCTTGGTCGAGATAGCGACACTTCCGCTTACGGGTTCTATTTGGAGTTAGGTCAATATAGTTGATGCTCCAAGATTGTCCAGCAGAGGACATTGGTAATAAATTTAAGAGGGTTAATAATCTTAATTTGTTTAATTAAATGATTTACGTATGTGGGAGGGGATAAGACATTAAATATAAGGATAATATATTAATAAGGGGATAATATATTAATAAGAGGATAAGATAATGAATAAAGGGATAAGGAAATTAATGAGGGGGAAATAGTCGGTGAAGGAGGGATATGACGGGAGGAGTTTTACAGGAAGGGGGATCATCATTTTGGGGGAAGGAATCATTTTGGAGGGGGATGAGAGTTATGGTTTCTTGGCTTGGCTTTTCTGGTTCTATGGTGGAGTTTTGTAGTCTTTGAGTATCATTGCAGGGGGAACCGGGTTGCTAGGGGTTTTGGGCATGCTGGCCAGAATTCCTTTCGGTTTCCTGGAGCTAGGGAGCCGGACAGGCTGCTCCTAGCTGGCTGGGAAGTTAGTCGGTTTGGGCAGAGTTGGTCAGTGCATCAGGCAGTAGGAAAGCAACAGGCTGGACAACCGGGTCAACGGAGAAATTAGCATCAGGAAGAGGTAAATTTTTATTATTTTGTTAAGTAATTCTTATTATGTTATGAAATTCTTGTTCATTAATTAATTTAACATGCTTATATGCTGAATTAAAAGAAATTACTAAGTTTTCTGCATAGAAGTAGAAGTTTATTGTTTCAATTTATGGATTTAATAGACTTAAATTAATTTGGTCCCTACACTTCACATTTCATCGCCCCATTAACTTTTCATGATATCATTTCCATAAATATACTTGGGTTTCACCTTATTGTTCTCCACTTTATTCGTTTTAGTATTTAAAAGGAATTTGTGATTAAATGTTAGAAAATCAACATGTTTTCATATATATATCAAATATGTGTGAGCTTTGTAATGTGTAGGAATATGTGAAGCATTAATTCAAAGGAATTCTCGAATACTTCCTCCACCATTTCAATATTTGAGGAGATAATTCAATTCCATTCCAAGGAGAAGATCATGGAGATTTGGTTGGAATATCTTATCTAAGATATATGAGAGATATGTGTGAGGATTTAAAGGGATTATATTTTTTAATAAGGGGAAATAGGTTGAGAGAATAGTGGATCTGTAATAATGAGATGGTTATCTTATCTTCAAGGATCTCATGTATAAAAGAGAGTGCTCTCTCTTCATGAGGGAAATTAGATTATTCAATTAGGATGTAATTAGAATCAGAGTAGTCATTAGGATTCAAAAGAGAAATGGATTCTTAGCTTTGATTCATATTCTTTCATTATTATTCTTTCATGATTGTCATTTGATTATTGTTATGTAATTCGAGATAGCTTTATTGTGTGAACTCACATATGTTATTTGTCGTTAACTCTTCACATGTTGTATTGCTTTTCCTTTATGCAATTTCCTGCTTTCCTAGATTAATGTTTCCTGCTTTCCTAGATTAGTTTCATTTCAGCAATTTAGGTTAGATTACTTCTACTTCAGTCCTACATATATAGTGTGTGTGCTTCGTAAGCCTACGAACCTCGGATTGACAAATTAAATGGTTGGGCGAATACTACAACGAAATTAAACGAAAATATTTCTGCCTAACAATAATATACAAATGTATGCATATAATCCTATTAAGTGTGTATCATGGTCATGCATTGATACTTTAGTAATGTTATTACTTTGTATAGCTTATTACAGAAATACATGAATACTCAGTCATTGCCGTTCTTGTTTATACATCGACATTTCTTAGATCATTATCATCATCTAAGGGAACCTATACAGAGAAATAAAAAAAAGGAAGGGAGTTTGAGATTGTCAAAGTAATGAGTTCTGCACATTTAATTATGCTTTTAATTGCAAGGTTACATCTTCATGACTACTAGAACAGTAGGCATTTTGAATGTTTTCTATGTGCGCATATAAAGGCGTATATTATCATTCTTACTGTAGGGAATTCACTTTAACTCTCCATTAACATATGTACTTATTTCCACCTATAAGTATGTATAGACCCATATCTTTCTATATATATATATATATATATATATAACGATTCACTATAATAGGTATTGTTTCATCTTGATTCTGGTTTAATAACTGGAAAACTCAGTTACGTGCTACGGTCCTGCATCTTTACCTATAGAAATATAAACATGCAAGTATACCTACCTAACATGAGTCTCATTCTTACACACCACTAGCTTACACATCAAAGCATAGTTAACCCAAAGGATCCCATTTTGTTCTCTACGGTTTATACCATTAAACAATAGTCTAATTACAAAATTTTGAATACTTAAAGGTGTATGACCTCATGGCAAGCAGAACTCTTAAAAAAAATCATGCTAAAATTTTCTTAACTAGTTTAATACTTTCATATACAATAATTTATGTACTTGTCATGCCTTGTACATAGTGACTTGTAGTATGATCTGTTATTTCTATTTTACCTCCATACGGGATGAAGATGCTCCATCATTTCTACCAGTCCATTCATTACAACATTAGAGTTGTTCCTAGAACTAATAATTCCTACTATGTTCCTACAATTTTTTCTATTACATAAATGGATTATGACACAACAAATTTCTCCCATGGAAGTACTTGAATACAGAATTACCATTTACATATCACCAGTATAAATGATTATTTAAAACAGAGAAGGAGTAGACCAACATATCTGAACCAGTTTGTGGGAAGGCAAAGGGAACAACCATGTTCCTCCCAACCGTAGAATAGGTAGCCAAAATTTCTTTCCCGAATGACCCCCTAGCCTGACCATGAATCCATGAGGGTGAATTTGGAAGACTCCTCCTCAACAATGTCCACAATTCCAATATTTATCCTCTTGCCTCACACTTACTCAGTAGTTTTCATAACAGCAAGGAAAATCCATAGTCTCTTTTCTTCACATACTTGGCAATGTCCTGCCTCCTCACATATGCTATTTATCAATTTTTCCCAGGTCTTTTTCTCTCCCTTGGGAATTTTCAAATCTTTCAAAATCCCTGATTTTCAGGGGCTGCCAATGGCCAAATCACTGATTTTCACTTGTAACAATCAACCTAGGGCTAGTTCCAACATGTTCCCCTCTCATAGAGTCATGGTTAGCTAAAATCAACATGGTTGTTCCATTTTTCCTCCTGCAATCAATATAAAATATTTTGTTTTCATACAAGTTTCATAGTCAAATAGTTAGTTGGGCCAAATCAGGTCTCTTCCCAACAGTCATGTTATTTAATTACAATTATTAAATTCGAAATTCGAAATTACCATAAATGGACAAAAAATTCCAAATTCGAATTTACTAAAAACGAAATAAATTTCCACTGAATTTAAATTTAAAAAATATTTTATTTTTGGGGATATCACATCCTTTCCCCCTTCAGTAAAACATTGTCCTCAATATTCATTCCTTTCTTGGAATAGGGTTGGATGAGATTTCTGCAAATCTCCCTCCAACTCCCGAGTGGCCTCCTCAAGACTAAAGTGCTTCCATTGCACCTTTACCTGAGCGACGACTCTGTTCTGAAGTGTTATTTCTCTCCAGTCCAGAATGCGCAGGGGTTCCACCTAGAACTCACCTTCGGGTTCCACCTACACCAAGTTCCAATCAATCATATAAGTAGGGTCATGAATATACTTTTTCAACAAAGAAACATGAAATACATTATGAATTCTTAGATTAGTTGGAAGTCTAAGTTGATATTCTACGGGTGCAATTCGAGCTAGTATATTGAAGGGCCCACAAAAACTGGGTGCCATCTTGGCACAGTTCCCTAACTTCAGTGAGATTTTTTGGGCTTTGACCTTCAAGTAAAGATGGTCTTCCACTTGAAATTCCAAGTGTCTCTTTTTCTGATCTACATAACTCTTTTGTCTGTCTTTTTCTTCTTTCAAGTTCTGTTGTACCTTTCTTATCATGTTCTCCATTTCTTGGAGCATATTTGATCCAACCATGAGTCTGTCAGCCGTGTTATCCCATCTAATTGGAGTTGTATACTTTCTTCCATATAGTATTTTGAAAGGGCTCGACTTAGCTGAAGTTTGGTACCTATTGTTATATGCGAATTCTACCAAGTGCAGGTAGTCTTCCCACTTGCTCGGTTTTATTCTTACGTACATGTGAAGCATATCCTCTATGATCTAGTTTTTCCTTTCAGTCGGCCCATCCATTTGTTTATGATAGCTCTTACTAAAGTTCAAGTTAGTGTTTAGTCATGCAAACAATTCCTTCCAAAAAGAGGATGTAAATTTTACGTCTCTATCTGAAACCACCATTTTAGGAATACCATGAAGTCTAAAAATTTCTTTCATGAATATTTTAGAAATGTTTATATCTTTAAAAGTAGATTTTACAGGAATAAAGTGTGCAAAATTACAGAGTTTATCGATTTCAACCATGATAGAATCATTATGTTTCTGAGTTTTAGGAAAACCATTTATAAAGTCTAGTGATATAGTCTCCCATTTCCATTCTAGTACTGGTAATGGCTATAATAGGTTGGCTGGGTCCTGGTGCTCAGCCTTAACCTGCTGACAATCTTGTCACCTAGCCAAGTACTCTACTATTTCGCCCTTCATATTAGGCCTGTAAAACAATTTTCTGAGTGATGTTATCGTTTTTTGGTAACCTGGATGGCCAGAATACGGTTCTTATGCACTTTCTCTAAAAAAATTAATTTTAACTTTGTTGAATCTGGTATGTAAAGTCTGTTTTTAAATCGTAATAGTACCTTCTTGTCGACACTTAGATTTGGTTTATCTGAGTTTGCGAAAATGTTTTGAAGTTATGCCATCACCCTAGTGTAATTTCTATCGTTAATACTTGTCGTCCTTATTCTTTGTTCCAGATCTCTTTCTGCCCTACTGATATTTATCTCAAATAACCCATGGACTCTTCTACTTAAAGCATATTCTACTTTATTTTCCTTACCCTTGATATGTCTGACCTCGAAGTCGAATTCTATCAGGAAGGCTAGCCACCTTTCTTGTCATGCATTAAGGTCTACTTGGTTAAACAAATATTTCAGCCCGCTATTATTCATCAATAGTAGGAATTTTCTACCCATTATATAGTGTCGCCACATTATTAAGGCATGTATTACTGTTGCCAATTCTAAGTCATGAGTGACATAATTTCACTCGTTTTCTTTTAACTTTTGGGACTCGTAACAAATCACATGCCCTTGTGGAGTTAGAACACCACCTAGTCCCTCTTTACTTGCATCAACAAATACCGTGAAGTCTTTATCTAGGTCTGCTACCTTCAAAATGGGCGCCGATGTCAATAATTCTTTCAGCTTGTTAAAACTGTCTTGACACTTTTGCGACCAGTTAAAATTGGTCCCTTTCTTTTGTAATGACATGATAGGGTAGGCTATCTTGGAAAACCCTTCTATAAATCTACGATAATATCCAGTGATTCCCATGAATGACCAAATATCTACCACATCCTTAGGTACTAGCCATTCCATAATGTCTTTTATTTTTTCCGGGTCTACGACAATACCTTCCGAGGAAGTGAGATGTCCTAAATATTGTATTTCTTTTTAATAAAACTCACATTTGTCAAATTTTGCGTATAGTTTGTGTTTCCTTAATCTTTGCAGAACTATTCTTAAGTGTTCATCATGTTACTCCTTTGTTTTAGAATAGACAAGAATATCGTCAATAAAAACTACTACGAACTTGTCTAAATACTGACTGAAAAATGTTTTTCATCAAGCACATAAATGTGGCTGGTGCGTTGGTGAGTCTAAAAGGTATGACTACAAACTCATAGTATCTATTTCTTGTTCGAAAAGTTGTTTTTTTTATGTCCTCATCCTTTATCCTAACTTGATGATAACCGGATCGTAAATCTAATTTTGAAAATATATTGGCCCCACCAACTTGATCGAACAGATCATTTATCCTTGGTAAGGGGTATTTGTTCTTAATGGTCATTTTGTTTAGTTGTCTATAATCAATACATAGTCTTAGAGTACTATCATTCTTTTTCAAAAAGAGGACTGGTGCTCCCCATGGGGAGACACTCGGTCTGATATACTCTTTGTCCAATAATTTTTGTAATTGTATTTTTAATTCTGTTAGTTCTGGTAGACTCATTCGGTAGGGTGCTTTTGAGATAGGGGCTGATACGAGTAGTAAGTCTATGGAAAAATCTATTTCCCTTCTAGGAGGTAAGTCTGGTATCTCATCCACAAACATGTCTCTAAATTCACATAGGACATCAAAGTCTACTAACTTGGTCTTATTTTCTTTTCCTAATAGCTTCATCACTTGGATGGCATAAACTTGACATCCCTTTCTAATACATTTCTTGAGTTGCATCGCTAAAACTTGTCTGACTGATACAGGTTTTGGTATGCCTTGGGATGTTCTAACAGTGCCCAAATTATCTTTATAGCTAAGTATCTTTGTATAACAGTCTATTACTGCTTTGTGTTGTTCCAACCAATCCATCTCAATAATCATATCATAAGATCCTAGTGGTAGGATGTTCAGATTGGTCCTTATCTTTTGACCATCTAAGTTGAACTCAAGATCAGAAATAAAGTCAACTACTTTCCTTTTAGTACATGTAGCTAGCTGTACAAGCCATGATTTTGCATGCTTCATTTTCTTAAGTTTATTTGACTCGACTACATTGAGAGTAATATAACTTAACGTAGCTCCAGGGTCAATTAAAACAAAAATTCGAGTGCCATTGATTTCAACTTCAATTTCTACCACCGAGGACTAGTGGTCAACTTGTCGACCATCTATGGATGCATTTATCTAATGTAGACTTTCAGCCATATCTCCCAGTGTTGAGGCTTCCTACAAATTGTGAACAACATTTTTGTTTGTTGCAATTAAACGTGGACAGTTCCTCCTGTTATCACCCTATAAGTTATAGGATCAACTGGTGACTGGATTATTATCTGTCTCTAGTGTTTTGTTGTCAAATGATTTTTCATTCTGCAAATAATTTGAAAAATAAAAGAAAAGAGGGCATAAAAGAATTCAATAAAATCCCCATGCAATAATAGTAACTTGGTCCATACCTTTCAATCATGGCCAAGTTCTTTTAAATTGATGTTGATAGAATTAGTGAATGAGTTTGGCTAAACAGTTTAATCTTAGCCAAAGTGTCTAGGGTAGATTAGTGAATAAATCTGGCCATACTGTCTAATCTTGGTTAGATAGCCCCAGAGTAGAGTAAATTCTTAACCCAATAGTATAATATGGATTAATTGTCATAGGAAGCTAGGTTAGAATATATGATAGTTTCTTTCTTGCTTCATATCAATAAGAACCAGTTTGATGATCAATGTTGCACCATGATTTGGATACCTAAAATGTTGTTCGACTAACCCGTTGGTGGTGTAGACATGAAAAGACTTGGAGAAAAACCCGTGAAAAAGCACTTATCCTAAGTTTCCTCGGTGCATGTTTTTTCCGTGCCCTCATGTATGCTTCGTTCATATATCAAGGGTCCAGATGATTGCACTCAAATCAACGATGGACAGGTATTTCCAGACCCCCCCGA
>ML776848.1:1822786-1832810 GCA_009831015.1 Picea engelmannii | reverse complement strand
ATATATATATATATATATATATATATATATATATATATAATCGAAAAGAAATCTAGCTCCCAAGAAGGTTTATACCCGATCTCATCCAGACCCAGAACCTGCGATAGTGACAGATAACCCAGAACAGTTTCTCAGGAAAAAGACCGTAGTTGAAGGCTCAGTGAGTCATATTCCCTTGCATAAGTCCCTTTCCTTTTCAGGGGAACTCGTTACCTTTCAAAACCCTGACTTTGACACCTTTTCCCAACAAAGCCTGGTTAGAACACGGTCTGATAGTTTTGTGACTGGAATCATTTTTTACCCAACCATTTTGCAACCTCGAACCCCTGAAGTTCTGTCTCCCACTGCTAAATCACAAACCACTCCCTCAGTGCTATCCAATCTCTCCTCGTCCTCGTCTTCATTCACTACCTTTCCGATCCTCCAGTCTGTTATCCCACCTCCTCCACCCATCATGGTGGCTAGATATGCTCCCTTGGTGTTTGCTTCCCCTATTCATGCCATGCCCCAAGACTATCAAATGATACTTTCACATTTGGATGCAACAGGACCTTTGAACGTACAATAGCATGTGGACAAAATGAATGATTATTTTGACTTGCATGAAGTAGATGAGGCTGACATTCAAATGAGATTGTTTTCCAGAGTTTGATAGGTGATGTCAAAAAATGGTACAAAGGTTTGCATGCCACCTCAGTCTTGGACCTTACCACATTCCAAAGGAGTTTTCTAGACAAATGGGAGGTAAAGAAAAACCCTCTCCAAATATTGTCAGAATACGAAAATATTAGAAGAAATCAAGGTGAGACAATACAAGATTACTGCACTCATTTCAATAACCTGTACAACATAATCCCAGCTGAAATCAAACCTCCACAAGGTTTGGCATTGATAAAATTCCCTGATGGTTTTGATGCTGACATGCCATACCAACTAAGGGAAAGAAATTATACCAGCCTGGAAGACATGCAGAAAAGCTCAATAAGTGTTGAAGCCAATTTGTTGGCAAAAAGGGCACGTCAGAGGTCAGAGAGGAGAGTCACAATTAGAGAGGAACCTTCCATATCAAATTCAGATTTCAAATTGGATTCCTTGGCCAGGGGAATGGAAAGAATGATGGAAATACTTACTATGTCAGACTTAAATCCTCCAAGAGAAAACCCACCAGCTCCTCAAGTTCAAAATCCTAACTTTAGGAGAAACCCTCCTCAAATTAGATAGAGGGATCCTAGGTATCAAAGAGAGCAGAGAGGTCCAGATCAGTGGATCAGACCTCCCCTATAATAAAATTATGTTGATGAAGGGGAGGAAGTGATTGAGGAACTAGAGTATACTCACATAAATCTCATGGGAAATCACGATAATGAAGCTATTTTCCTCACCCAAGAAGAGCACAAAATTTTTCTTCTCAATCAAACAAAAGTAAGTGAAGAAGTTGAAGATGCAGAATAGCAGGCATTTGAAAATTCCATTTTGGAGGTACACCAGTAGTATAATCTGTGGAGTAAAAAGACAGAAGGGAGTTCCCCAAAAAAGACGATTGAAACAAAGAAGGTAATCGAAACCAAGAAAGGCTCTGAGCCATCTGCCAAAAAGATTCCTGAAAAGAGAACTGTCGAAGTTCCTACAAAGAAAAACCTTACTATTCTAAAAAGATCATCACAGCCCCAGGTTTCACCTATTAATCCACCAAGTACTTCTAGCCAGAAGAGTGTGGTGGACAAATCATAATTGATGAGCCAAGGAAGAGCTCCTACACCTTTCAGCCTTGAGGGGGAATTAGCCAAAGTAAAGATTCTCATTCCACTTTTTGAGTTGATGAACAAAGATGTTTATCGTTCACAGGTGATTAAATCCATGACCATTGAACCTAACATAGGAACAAAGGCCTTAACCATTGGATCAAAAAATCATTTAGATACCGTGAACCTTACAGATGATCAACCTAAACTTTTGTTTGGACCTGAAGTAGATGGCCGAGATGATAATGGTGATGTCGCTCCTTTTTACATCAGTCTAAACATACATGACCTGATCTTGCATAATGCTATGCTGGATTCGGGTGCTTCCCACAATCTGATGCCTAAATCAGTGATGGAGAAACTAGGACTGGAGGTCACCAGACCTTACAAGGATTTACACTCATTTGACTCTAGTAAAGTTAGATGTATTGGTTTGATCAAGGACCTATGTATCACCTTGGTTCAGATTCCTACAAAGAGCATGGTAATGGATGTGGTAGTTCCAGACATCCCTTCGAAGTATGGAATTTTTCTATCTTGGTCTTGGGGGGCTAAGTTGAGAGGTACCCTACAACTAGATATGTCTTATGCCACTATCCCAGTTTTCGGGCAACAAAGAAGGCTATACAGAGAAACATCGGTGAAATACATGGTCAGTAGCCAAGAAAAACCACACAACTATCCTCTTTACTCTGCGCATTCTGACTTGGATTCTTTTATCTTGTACAATGATGGTGACACGGGAGAACAAGATACTCAGTTGGGAGAAGATACATCTAGTCAGGATGAAGGCCAAGAAATCATTGAGGTAGCAAGGAAGAGAAACGTGATAACTGAAGAGCTACTGGCAGATTTCTAGAGTATGGATTTTGATGGAGCAGTAAGCAAAGAAGGACCTGGAGTGGGATTTTGGCTACACAATCACATAACCAAGTATTCAGAAAACCATTCTTACAAATTAAATTTCCAATGCATTAACAATATTGCCGAGTATGAAGCCTTGATTCTCGGTCTGAAGCTTTTGAAAAGAGTTGGTGCTAAATAGATTATGGTAAGAGGTGATTCTAAGTTGATAATCAAGAAGATCAAAGGTGAGTACACTGCAAAACACCCACGTCTTAGAGCTTATAGGAATGTTGTTCTTGATGACCTTAGATGTTTCATTGAAGTTGACTTGCAGGTAATGTCGACGGGACAAAACATTTTGGCGGATGGATTGGCTACGTCAGCAGCCACATGTAAGATTCCTTTCCGCTCAACTCGCCAATACACAGTAGAGGTGAAATGTAGAACAACTATTCTCGACAATATTAGGTACTGGCAAGTGTCTGTCAATGATGATCAAATCGAATACTTTTTGCAGTGTAAAAATGATTTTGAATGTACAAATATAGATTTAGAGAACGAGGATGAAAATGTAAATAGATCTGATTTTGAAAATGATGGTGTAAATAACATAGATTTAGGAGAATTAGGCGATGATGAGATGGAGACTGATATTCTTCATTTGAAAAGTAACGTTTTACCTAGGGGCCTAGTTCCTTTGGAGGACTTGTTTGATTTTAACGACGTAGGCAAAAAACCAAAAATTGAAGCCAATGGACAAGAGGTAGAAGACTGTAACATAGGGACTGAAGAGAAACCCAGGATAGTCAAATTGTCTAAATCATTACCCCCTGAGCAAAAACTCAAATACATTGAGTTGTTAAAAGAATATTCATATGTCTTTACTTGGGGTTATGAGGATTTGAAAGCGTATGATACCAGCATCATACAACACAGGATTCCAATAAAAGAAGACCAAAAACCATTCAGACAGAAACTTAGGAGGATAAATCCCAAGTTACTCCCTCCGACAGAAAAGGAAATCAAAAAAATGTACGATGCCAAAATCATAGTCCCGTTGCGTTTTTCCAAGTGGGTCTCTAATTTGGTCCCTACACGTAATAAATTCGGGGAAATCGGGTTGTGCATTGATTTCCAAAATATGAATAAGGTCTCCCTGAAGGGTAATTACTCTTTGCCCAAAATGGAACACATCCTACAAAGGGTTGTCGAATCCAGTCGAATCTCTTTGCTAGACGGGTTCTTGGGTTATAATCAGGTCCTAGTTCACCTAGATGACCAAGACAAAGCCGATTTCACCACACCATGGGGCACTTTCATGTATGTGAAAATGCCTTTTGGTTTGATGAACGTTGGGGCCACTTTCCAGAGAGCGATAGATATCGCCTTTGTGGAAGAATAGGAAAATTTTATTGTCATCTATTTGGATGATGTAACTGTGTTTTCCCGATCTGATGATGAACATCTGTGACACCTCAGACGAGTCTTCAAGAAATGTAGAAGGTTTGGGATTTATTTAAATCCTAAGAAAATCCTTTTTAGGCTAGAGGAAGGCAAACTGCTAGGACACATCATCTCCAAGGACGGAATCAAAATAGACCCCAGCAGAATCAAGGCCATACAAAAATTGGAACACCCAAGAAACATTAAAGAATTACAGTCTTTTATCCAGAGAATAAAATTTCTATGAAGATTCATTCCCAATCTGGCAGAGCTCCTCAGAAACATTACAAATATGATAAAAAAGGATGTAAAAATAAAATGGGACTCTGATTCCAGACAGTCTTTCGAACAAGTCAAACGAGCACTCATAGAGGCCCCTGTCTTGATCAGTCCTGATTTTACTAAGGATTTCTATCTTTTTTCTTTCTTTTTCGAACATACTATAGCAGTGGTATTACTACAAAAGAACAACGAAGGGTATGAACAACCCATAGATTTCTTTAGTAAAGCGTTAAGAGACGCTGCTCTGAATTACAAGATAATGGAGAAACAAGCTTTTTCCTTGGTAAAAGCTATAAAAGATTTTAGGGTCTACATTCTCCATTCCCATACCATTTCATATGTTTCGAATGTGGTAGTAAAATACATTTTGACCCAGGACAATCCGGATGGAAGAAGGGGAAAATGGATCACTGTCATTTTAGAATACGACATAGAGATTAAGCCTACGAAGCTAATCAAGGGTCAAGGCCTAGCAAAATTAATTGCTGAATGAAATTTCCATGCTCTTGACATTAATTTTTTTAGTTGCAATAGATGAACAGGGCGAGATGGAGACTCCAAGTGTGAGAGAGGTATTTCTCAAATCTCCATGGTACGTAGACCTTATATTTGTTTTTCAAAATTTACAAGCTCCCCCTGGTTTGACTAAGACTAAAGATAGATTTTTGAAGTTGAAAGCCTTAAAATTCTGTATTCTAGAAGGCAATTTGTGTTGGAAAGATCCTGGAGGTATTTTGTTAAATTTTTTATTGAAAGATGAAGCTGACAAAGTGTTACAAGAATTTCATGCAAGAGAATGTGGTGGCCATCTGAACTAGAAGGTCACAACCAACAAAATACTCAGAGTTGGATTCTATTGGCCCACCCTATTCGTTGATGTACATCATAAAGTGACTGCATGTCATCAATGTCAACTGTTTGAAGGCAAAAGAAAACTCCTCCCTCTACCTCTGAAACTGATCTCAGTTGAAGCCCCTTTCCAACAATGGGGATTAGACTTCATTGGAGAAATACACCCTCCTTCTTCAGGCCAGCATAGGTGGATTCTCACTGCCACCGATTATTTTACCAAATGGATCGAAGTAGTACCAAGAAGGCAAGCCACTGACTCTGTTATTATCAAATTCCTTGAAAATAATATCTTGTCTCACTTTGGATGTCCTAGAAAGATTATAACTGATAATGCAACTGCTTTTCGATCGAAGAAACTCATAGATTTCTGCAACTAGTATCACATTGATTTAGGACATTCCACAACTTATTACCCTCAGAGGAATGGGCTGGCAAAATATTCAAAAAAAACCTTGGTAAACATCATCAAGAAAACGTTGTAGGAAAACAAGAAATCGTGGCATAACAAGTTGGTGTTTTCATTGTGGACTGACAGACTGACCACCAAAAGGTCAATCGGTATGTCACCATACCAGTTGGTCTATGGCACAGAAGAAGTTTTCCCCGCTTCCTTAGGAGTCCATGTCATGAAGTTGCTTCAAGATGTACAAGCTGAGCCAAATGAATCACAGAGAAGGATCAACCAAATGATCCATTTGCAACAGTCTAGGGAAGAAGTTTTCAACATGACTCAGGTAATCCAAGAAAGCATCAAAAAGATTTTTGACAAAAGAACCAAGGAAGATGATTCTGAGCTAGGGGATTTGGTGCTGAGATGGGATTCCAGAAATGAAGACAAGAGAAAGAATGGAAAATTTGACAGTCTGTGGAGAGGGCCATACATGATTCAAGCATTCAGGGGAAACAACGCTTTCTTGCTAAACAATGCCGATGGAACAGATCTGCCAGGAGGACTGGTAAATGGCAGAATGCTAAAGCATTATGTGCCACCTTAGTAGAGACTCAAGTTTCACTCACCATTGTACACACCATTTTTATTTTTCACCTGCATTTTCTGAGTGAATAACATTAGTCAGTTGGTTGAAGCCCGAAGAGAAGGCCCTAAGCCTCTGACCACTGTTCTTCCAATTTTTGAGAATAAAACCAATCAATTAATGAAGGCTACTAGGCAAAAAATTTCAGAACGACAGGAACCAGGATTCTTGGTACTTCACAGGGAAAGTACCATCCTCAGGTGGAGCCACTGTTATCACCCTATAAGTTATAGGATCAATTGGCAATTGGAGTATTATCTGTCTCTAGTGTTTTGTTGTCAAATGATTTTTCATTCTGCAAATAATTTGAAAAAGAAAAGAAAAAGAAAAGAAAAAAGAAAAGAAAAGAAAAGAAAAAGGAAAAGGAAAAAAAAAAAAATAAAGAAAAGAGGGGATAAAAGAATTCAATAAAAGCCCCATGCAATAATAGTAACTTGGTCCATAACTTTCAAGCATGGCCAAGTTCTTTTAAATTGATGTTGATAGGATTAGTGAATGAGTTTGGCTAAACAGTTTAATCTTAGCGAAAGTGTCTAGGGTAGATTAGTCAATAAATCTGGCTAGACTGTATAATCTTGGTCAGATAGCCCCAAAGTAGAGTAAATTCTTAACCCAACAGTCTAATCTGGGTTAATTGTCATAGGAAGCTAGGTTAGAATATAGGCTAGTTGTTTTGTTGCTTCATTTCAATAAGAACTAGTTTGATGATTAATGTTGCACCATGATTTGGATACCTAAAATGTTGTTCGACTAACACCTTGGTGGTGTAGACATGAAAATCCTTGGAAAAAAACCCATGAAAAAGAACTTATCCTAAGTTTCCTCGGTGCATGTTTTTTCCGCGCCCTCACGTATGCTTCATTCATATATCAAGGGTCCAGATGATCGCACTCAGATCAACGGTGGACAGGTCTTTCCAGACCCCCCCGACCGTTCTATCTTTAACTTGGGGGGGGGGGGGTCTGGAATCACTGATAAGAACCGTGTGCATCTGGATGGCTCAAGATTAAGTGCGCAGATGTACGGCCAACATTGGATTCTAGACCCCCCGTCCATTCTACCTTTAATGGAGGGGGGGCGTTCGGAATTTTTTATAAACATCGCGCATAGATCTGTGGCTCAGAAGCAGACATGTAGATCAATGACCCAAGATTTTTTTTGGACCCCCCCGACTGATCTGCTTTTAATTGAGGAGGGGGGGGGGTTCGAAATGAGATCTTTTCTCTGGTGGGCCCCTGCCTATACGTCGCATCGATCTATTGGCCCTGAGTCCCATCATCTCCTACCATCTGACATACCATCATCACCTCTGGATGTCACCATCCACCTTGCCCGAAATAGTCACGTCCCATAACTGCTGTCAGTTCCTTCCCCCCATTCGCTCGTGGCAAGCCCCCTACCTATGACCTTTACCCCAATCCATGGCCACCATGTCACTCATCCATATCCCTCAGTCACCGTCACCTGCCATCTCACACTCTAAGTGATCCATTGGCCATTTATTACTGGATGACCTATCCGTTAACCAGTTGACCTGTCTCTCATGCCCAACGAACACCCATTTACTCAAAACTATACTTTTCATCGCACCAGAGAGATTTACCTTGTTTTCTCCTCCGTTACAATCAGTTTCCCCCACTAACAACCACCCGACTAACGTTGTTTTTCTTGGAGGTACTATTGTAGTAAGGTGCCAAAATCCAAACAAGCATAAGGGGAGGAGAATCCATTCCTACCGCCTCCTGTCGACCTTGACAAGATCCCACTGGTCGACAAAGACTGATTAATCACAGATACAAAGTGCGATTTTGATTTCGTAGACCTTTAGTCATGGCTCAAGGAAGTCTTCCTAGACCATAGTGATGAAATCGGACTCTAGGAGTCCAACTTACCTCCTTACCTCTTCCCCCAGATCCACCATTTCCCAGAGTTCACCGTCAAGTGCCAAGCCCACTATATTCCCGAGAAAAGAGACGTCGTCTCCTCTTCCGGAGAGATCCTTTTCCTCATAACGCCCGAATCTATAGACCAGATGATGTAAATCCCCCGAGTCGACTCTGCATCACCCTTCAACCTGGAAATTCTTACAGAATTATACAAGAAAATGACCTTTCCCCAAAGAGCTCAAATATTCAAGCTTTTCCTTCCCCCATCCACTCAATTCCCCTCCACAAATCCTCCTTACCCTTCTTTCATGTTCTCGACTTAAGGAAACCATATCATATCATCCCTTTGCGCCTTGTTAGGATACTATTCAGATCAGTGGGTAGATGAGCCCATTCTGGGATTTTTATCCATCTTCTCTACTGATGAGAAGCCTACCACCCAGTTTTACTTCAGCACATTCCTGGCGAACAATATTCACGAACAGTTTGTGAATTTCGCCACGGAAGGCATGTTCTGATACTCGTACATACTAGCGTACTTGTTCATTTTCTTCCAAGCAGACATATTCATCTTTTCCATGTAGAAGATGGATGGAGATGGTAGACACCAGGCAGTGACGGCATGGACCTCCTTACTCAAGCAAAACTCCACAGAGTTCAACTTCAATGAGTTCATTGATCAATTCTACCACCCTATGGTTAGTATGCTTAGCGGCAGGCCCGAGCCTGAGATAAACGATGAATTTCAGAGGATCTTGCATCTTTCGGATCATACCAAGACAGGGGATTGGTATTTGTACCAAGATTACACTGAGATCAAAGTATATGGGTGCGAGTTGGCACCGTATAAGCTGCCCAAGTATCTGTCTGTCAGAATTTTTTCTTTGTAATATATCAGGCAGATAATAAATTCTGATGATATCCATTTTGTGTCACTGAAGAAAAAGAAACAACTTAGAATCAAGGGGCAGATTGTCTCCTTCATCTGCAACAATCATGGCGATGGGGAAGAAGCAGATAGGATGCTAAGGGAAATGAAGTTCTTCATGAAATTCCCATGGTATTACGATCCATGTGGCATCATCTCTGAGATGAGGGTAAAAAACAAGAACATCCCATATGTCCATGAAACTAGGCCCGAGGTTGAAAATTTTGAAAACCAAACAGTATGGGAGCCTAACACATTGGTCAAAGTAGAACAACAGGATCCCATGGCCACTGTGTCACAAACGACCAAGCCACAGGTCCCGAAAGAGAAAATGCCTAGGTAAGATTTATCTCCGCTTGTCATAGAGGTATCGTCAGAAGAATTCCAGCTGCATACCAAGAGGCCTAAGACTTTTGCAGTTCCTAAGCCGACCTGGGAAAAAGAAGCCCCGTCTACTACAGTGACCAAAGTTGATAGTCCACCCTTCAGTTTGAGACTCCATAAGTTCATAACCTCAGCATCGCTGAAAGAATCTACAGATTCTCCATTGACCACCCAGCCAGGCAAGGTGGAACCGAAGTTGAGTATCTTCCAAAAGTATGAGTTGATCAAGAAAAGGAACCAGACCCTGACCAGCAGTACTTGCGCCCAGTTCTGGAAGCAGACGTCGCTTGTGCAACATAGGTTTCTATCAACATTTGACACCGAGAAAGGAAGAATGTGTTATAACCCTATAATTCATAGGATCATTTGTTGACTGGAAATTTTTCACTCTGAGTGTATAGGTTTGCAAATAATATTTCACCTCTATAAATTATTTTCAAGGGAAGCAGCGCACCAAACCCTCAAAAAGTCATTAAGCCTAAGTTTTTCCTCATATACTGCATTCACGCCTGGAGAATAAAGAACGCGCTTACATCGACGGTCGATGTAGCGGTGCGTAGATCAACGAATGAAAATGGATTCTGGACCGCCTCGACTGTTCTATTTTTAACGGTGGGGGGGGGGGGG
>ML776848.1:1790068-1822153 GCA_009831015.1 Picea engelmannii | reverse complement strand
CCACTTACCACCTCAGGGGGGGTCTAGAATACCACCAATCACGAAAAAAAAACCGCCTTTTTCAATTTTTTTTGCCTATTTTCGCCTGTTCAGCATGTCTTTGTCCAAGACCGTTTTTGGGAAAATGAAAATGAATTTTAAGAAAACGAGAGAGTTTTTTCTCTGTAACGGGATGAAGAACAAAAAAATATCTCATTTGTTTCACAGGTTCCATGAGAAGGGAGAATAGAAGCCATATTCGAGGCCCTTTTTCCATATTTTTACTTTTCCATTAGAGTCCTGATTTTACGGGAGCTGTTACGACAAGATGGAGATGAATTTAGCAAAACCGAAGGAGGTTTTCATCCAGAAAATGCCCATGTAAAATAACATCCTTCAGGTTTTTCCCAGGTGTCATCATTGAGGAGAAACAAATGTCTGTTTGGACCCTTTTTTTGCAAAAATTAGGCCCGTCTTTCATGGCAGGCGGTTTCAGAATTTGGGGATTTGTGGCTATTGTTGGCCGAGGCCGTTAAAAACGACTCTCAAAACTTGTTGGGGGATATCCCCTATTTATTTAGGGATGATTTTTAATGTAAGGTTTGATCAGTCGAGGATGAGGATTGAAATTTTTTGTAAAATAGCTCGCTCAGATTTCAATGTGTTTTCATCAATTCAATGAGACAGTGCTATGATGCAGGATTCTTGTAACTATTTCGACTGGTGATGTGCATCCCTATGTGTTAATTTGTTTCTTTGTTATCATAATTAATTTCTTCCTCTGAATTATTCCAAGAATATTAAGAATATAATTGGTTTTAATGCACCCTATGTCTCTGGCTTGGTATAGTTTTTTGTATTTTCCACTGAAAATTAAACTCAGAATTCTTAGTTGCTCTGTATTTAATTGGATTTCTTGACCTATTTTCGTCTCACCCATTGCATTTAAATTGAAGGATCCAGTGATGTTTCTACCTTTCCCTATAAATATTATCCTGTTGACATGGATTTTTGATCATTCGTTTCAGTGAATCCATAGCCCATGGTTTCTCTTCTCTGCCTATAGCCAATTTCATAAATAACCCATGTTCTGCATAGCTAGCCTAATATTCTCTTCAAACAAAGCTATATCAGACAGAGAGATCCCTCTCTGAGTCTTGGAGGGCTAGATCCAAGACTCGAAGTGGTTTTGATGTTGCCTCTGTGACTGCCATCACAACCTTGGGCAAATTACAGAGTGCTAATAGAATGACGATTCCACTGGGGAATTTCCCCAGTAGTACACTTCAAAGCTCCAGATCTGATCACTGATGGTGGATAGTGAATAGACACCAGAAGGCTGAGATCATTCACCTGGTGACTCCAACCAACTCCAGACAGTTCCAACTCGAAGACTCCACTGGAGGGAGAACCTAAAGCATGGCCAAGCAACCTACAAAGAACAGGTACTCAAGCTCAAATTGCATTCAAGACATCTTTGGTTTTATTTGCAATTATGTTTTGTCTTATTCTAAGCCTGATCAATAGTATATTGCTGAAGATTACATTGACCACCTGTTGATGGATGAGCCTCAAGAGATCATATCCCCAATTGTAGATTATGTACATACTCATACACCTGTGCACATCCTAGATGAACCTGTAGAAACCCTAGTGAGACATAAGCCTCCTACTTTATCTCTTATTCTTGATAAACCTATGAATGGTTGTAAGCCTCTTGCTTCACCTTCTGTACTTGCCAAAGTCCCAAACCAATACCAGCCTCTAGATTTGCCTCCCATTCTTCATGAACTCCCTGTCAATTACATCAATAATCTTCCTAGGTTTGATGGAGAAAATGGGAAGATCACTGTTGAAAAGCATATTCAAAACCTTGAGGATTTCCTTGACCTTTATGAGGTTGAAGATGATGATATCTATATCAAGATGTTTGCCCTGTCTTTGCAAGGTAAAGTTAAAGATTGGTTTAAGAACCTTCTAGTTGCAAGCATCAGAAATTTTCAATAGTTCATGCAAGTTTTCTTACATAGATGGGTGGTCATGGGAAATGTTTTCCTCAACCTAAAAGAGTATGACCACTTGAAAAGAAAGCCAGGAGAAATGGTACAATAGTTTTTAGCAAGGTTCAATAAGATATGTCATGCAATGCTTGCTGATATAAGACCACCCCCAGGATCAACACACTTTCATTTCCTGGATGCCTTCGATCCTGAGATGGAATTCCAAATAAGAGAATGGAACACTGTAAGTCTTGAAGAAATGTGAAAGGTTGCAGTTGATGTGGAGGCCAACTTGTTGATCAAATGGTCAAAGTTAGAGGACAAAGAAAAGGAGCAGTTGAAGTCATTAGAAGATAAACTGTAGATTTTGGCTAGTGCCATGGAAGAGATGATGTAGAGGATCAATAAGAAAGATGAGCTTGTCGTCCAAAGACATCATGGTCCATTGATTTCAGAGAAAGAAAATGTCACAGTTCCCAAACATTTTACTGTTTATCCTTGGTACCATGGTTTGGATAATGATTCTTTCATGTATTCAATTCACGACACAGTCAAAGATGAAGTTCCATCTCAATTTGCAGAGGAAAAACCAGTTGATATGATGTGCATGTTCGATGGATTTTCTTACTTGGATAATCTACCCAAGTATGATCAATATGATGATGATTGTGAGGCTGAAATAGAGGTGGAATGTTCAAAGAAATCAGCAGCATGTCATTGGCATGAAGAATATCATTTACAATTCAAATGTGACAATCAGCCCTTGCTCAACAGTCACGACAATGATGAGGAAGAGACAAAAAATTTTAGAATAAGGGAAAAATCATTGCCCTTATGTTTCGCTTCTTTTCAATTTTTGAGAGGAAATTGTAAGAAAGTTGTCAATAGTAGAGAGGCAGAATGTTCTGATCAACTAGGGGAAGATGCTAGTGCTGATGTGGAGGTTGTTCTAAACTCATAATTGTAGCACTTTACCTACTCTGATTTTCAAATTCCAAATGAAAGCTTAAAGCCTGAGACAAGTTCTGAGTTAATCCAAAACAACTATGTACCATTATGCTTTAATTCATCTCAGTTTTTGAAAAAGAATCTTGAGTACATGCTAAAGGATAAATACATAGGAAATCAAGAAGTTGCAGTGGAACCAATGCAACAGTCAGTTCAGTTTCCATAGAATCCAATATCTGATGTGTTGGATGACTGGTGTTGTCAAAGTCTTCCTCCATCATCCAGCTATGGGATAAAACATTGTTATGATACTGACATGATCAGGCAATCAACTTCATTATCTTTTTCAGCAAAAGTCACATTACAAAGCCCATCAGAGCAGTTGCAGCCATGTCAGGAAATGCATGAGGATGAAGATAACATAGATATAGTGATAGAGCTGCCATCGAAAAATCAAGGAACATGTCATTTTTACCTTGATCCTGTAGCTACCTATATGGAGAATTTTTCCACTGTAGAGCCTCAATCTTTCTCTGACATTACTTTTGTTCTTCAAGACTGTCGAGGTCTCTATGGTAAATATCAATCACGTTTTCAACAGTGGCCTTTTCACTTTGCAGTTTTGAGTCGATGGGCAAAAGGTCAAGCTACGCTTTTCACTATGCTAACAAGCAGTCAAACATTCCTTTGGTCTCAACAAATACTTGATTGGCTGCATTGGCATTATTGTATCATTTAGAACGATGAAATTATCAACAGTGTAGGGTAGGTAGCAGTTTCGAATAAGCTCAACATTCTGAGCATCTCTTTTTCAACAGTGTTCATTTGATTTGGTTTCAGTTGCAAGATCAAGACAGGTACAGGTTGCAGAATAATATTTTGGGATCAGCCCAATGGATAAAGCACCAGTCTGCATGTTCATAGGTATGTGGTTCTTGACACCTCCTGAAAAAAGCTGCCATCCCCAGGTGGAGCCACTATTATAACCCTATAATTCATAGGATCATTTGTTGACTGGAAAATTTTCACTCTGGGTGTATAGGTTTGAAAATAATATTTCACCTTTGCAAATTATTTTCAAGGGAAGCAGCGCACCAAACCCTCAAAAAGTCATTAAGCCTAAGATTTGCCTCATATACTGCATTCACGCCTGGAGAATAAAGAACGCGCTTAGATCAATGATCGGTCTAGCAGCGCGTAGATCAACGACTGACAGTGGATTCTGGACCCCCTTGACTGTTCTCTTTTTAACAGTGGAAGGGGTCCGAAATAGTGATTAAAAAATGCACGCAGATCTACAGTTGTCATGGAGGCACACAAATGGATGGTCTACAGGCGATTCCGGACCCCCCTGATTTTTCTGCCTTTAACGGTGGGGGGGGTCTAGAATTAGGTATTTTTCTTTGGAGGGCCCTATCCCAATGTGTCATCCATCCATTGCACCCGATCCTCCATCACTTTTTCTGCATTCTTCATCCACCTCTGCGCCACTCATTCCCTTGTCTTTTCATGCCTGAGCCACATCTCGCCCATCACCCGTTCATGAATAAACAGACTCGGGATAAAAACATTAGGTTAATAATGCCAGTAACAAAATTTAATATAGGATAATTTAAAATAAAGTGGTTAGACTAACTATTAATTTATTAATTATTAATTATTAATTAATAGTTAAGTTAGTTTAGTAACTAGGTTAGTTTTTATTAATTAATGTTAAATAAAACAATATTAAAATAAAAAAATAAAAAAATCAAACATTAAATAAATATGTTAAAAAATTGAAACAGACATAAAACAATAAAAAAAACAAATTAAATAAAAAAAAACAAATATATCATATACACGAAACATATAACAAACACAAAACTTTTAAAAACAAAAACAAACCAAACGAAAACATAAAGTATTTAAAAACAAAACATGTAATAAATAATATTAAAACTAAAAACTTAACACTATCCTAACTCTACCCATCCCCAACTCCCGCTCACATCAAATCCCACACGAAAATCATAAACCAAATCAATGACCATTAAAAATTATGGACCCCCCCTCACTATCCGGAGTTTAACGAGAGGGGGAAGTCCAAAATAGTTGTTTTCCAATACCACCCCCCATCCACGTGTCGCCTTCCTATTCCAGTGGACCCACCCCCCTGTAAAACCGCTTACCACCTCAGGGGGGGTCCGAAATACCACCAATCATGAAAAAAAACCGCGCTTTTTCAATTTTTTTGCCTATTTTCGCCTATTCAGCATGTCTTCGTCCGAGGCCATTTTTGGGCAAATGAAAATGAATTTTAAGAAACTGAGAGAGGTTTTTATCTATAACGGGATGAAGAACAAAAAATCTCTCAGTTTTTTCACAGTTTCCATGAGTAGGGAGAATCAAAGCCATCTTCAAGGCCCTTTTTTCAACATTTTCGATTTTTCGTTACAGTCCTAATTTTGCGAGAGCTGTTACGGCCAGCTAGACATGAATTTGGAGAAACCGAAGGAGGTTTTTGTCCAAAAAATGCTTATATATAATAACATCCTTAAGTTGTTTTCCAGGTGTCATCGTTGAAGAGAAACAAATGTTTGTTTAGACCCCTTTTTTGCAAAAATTAGGCCCGTCTTTCATGGTAGGCAATTCTAGAATTTGGGGATTTGTGGCTATTGTTGGCCAGGGAGGTTAAAACAAAATCTCAAAACTTGTTGTGGGATCTCCCCTATTTATTCAGGGATTATTTTTAATGTAAGGGTTGATCAGTCGAGGACCAGGATTGAAATTTTTTGTAAAACAGCTCGATGAGCTTTCAATGTGTTTTCATCAATTCAATGAGACAGTGCTATGATGCAGGATTCTTGTAACTATTTTGATTGGTGATGTGCATCCTTCTGTGTTAATTTGTTTCTCTGTTATCATAATTAATTTCTTCCTCTAAATTATTCCAAGAAGATTAAGAACATAATTGGTTTTAATGCACCCTCTGTCTCTGGCTTGGTATAGTTTTTTGTGTTTTCCACTGAAAATTAAACTCAGAATTCTTAGTTTCTCTGTGTTTAATTGGATTTCTTGACCTATTTTCATCTCACCCACTTCATTTAAATTGAAGGATCTAGTGATTTTTCTACCTTGCCTTGAAAATATTATCCTGTTGACATGGATTTTTTATCATTCGTTCCAGTGACTCCATAGCCAATGGTTTCTCTTCTCTACCTATACTCAATTTCATAAATAACCCATGTTCTGCATAGATAGCCTAATAATCTTTTCAAACAAAGCTATATTAGATAGAGAGATCCATATTTGAGTCTTAGAGGGATATATACAAGACTCGAAGTGGTTTTGATATTCCCTTTGTGACTGCCATCATAGCCTTGGCCAAATTACAGAGTGCTAACATAATGCATATGGAATTACTCTAGGCACAGGTACCAGATCCAAAGGTGATCACTAACTATAAAAGGGCCACCTTCGAATTCCAGATGAAGGATGTGCATCCGGTATATCAGATGGATCTGCACAAGCAAACAGGGGAAATGGTCTTTTACATGCTGGCGCACGCTTCCACTACTGCGTCCAAACTGCAAGTGTCCCTGAACAATGTTCAAACACAACTGAAGTTGGAGAAGATATCATCCTTTACCAAGGACAACAAAATCAAGACGTTGGAGGAACTGGTCCTCAAGATCGGTTATGATCCTTCGAATGTAAAAGCAACTGAGGAAATGATTAAGAAGAAGAATGCTGACATAGCCTCCTTGAGGAAACAATTGAAGCTCTCGCACATAGAGGATTCAAAGGCAAAGGATATAGCATAGAAAGAAGGAGAGAAAGATGAAATGCTCAAGCTGCTCATGGAGGAGAATGGTCATCTTAAGGAAATGGCAGCTGAGATGGAGAAGCTATTAAAAGAGAAAGAGAAATTGAAGTGAATGGAAGTCATTACATTGAGTGATATTCGAATTTTAGGAGTGAGCACAACATCAGTGACAAAAGTCCCATCTGCTACCCCATTGACACCCCTTTAAAAGACAGCCGACCTGGCTAAGTCTATGGAAAAGATGAACCTATAGGAAACAGAGATCAACAGGCTCAAAAAGGAGATTGAGAACCTTCAAGAACTCAAATCCTCCTTTCAGACCAACCTCTCCAAGGAAAAGAAGGTGAAAGATCAGTTCAAACAGGAGTTACAGCAGCTCCGGAAGCAAACAGTGGTAGGAAAATTTTTGGCCGAGGTTAAAGAAAGTGTATGGACAGACATCACCAAGTCCATGAACGAGATATGGCCCATGATACAGATAATGTTTGATCAAAATGAATTGGTGTAGAGAAGCAAACATGCCATTGAGAAGATCATATCAGAATTGGGAGAGATGCCAACACAGGCGAACGAGATCATCAAGTTCCTAAATTCTAAGACCAGGGAAGAGCTAGAATAGCTGAAAATTGAAGACAGAACAAAGACCATCCTTGAGGTCAAAAGATTTTTGACCAAGATAGGATTAATGATTCAGCTGGAAGAAAAGGTTCAGTCCATGGACCTAGGGGTACAAAGATTCTTTATTAAGATTGAGGCTCTCCAGAAGAAAGGTCTTCCTGGTCTGAAGGTAATCAATGATAAATTGATGACACTCCCAAACTACAAGAAGAGATTGGCTGATGTGGATAAGGACAGTTCAAAGTTTGCAGGAATTCAAGGGAGCATCACTGGCAAGGATTTTCTAGATGCCCTTCAGTGGGACATCAGTATCCAACATGAGATTCGATACATCTTCCTCACCAAGCCTACCTTCGCCAAGTACACAGAAATGGACGAAGTGTATCGAAGGATACTCAAAGTCAACGTGCCCAGTCATCTTCGATGGGAGGAACTATGTGAACTGATCGAATAACAGATGATTTATCCCAGTCCATTCATTGGTCTAGTCAGATGCGGTCATGCAGAGGCTTCTTCAACGGCCCACCCAGAAAGCAGCATGTAGTTACACCACATCATCAAGCAGTTCCTAGATTTAGGAAATTTGTTAAGTTAGTTAGGCTAAAAATAGATTTAGCACGTCCTAATCATTAATGACAGGATCATTTGTAATTTGAGTTATAAATACTTCACCTTTCGAAGTATTGAGGGTTGTTGATCTTCACACCCTGACGCTATCAAACTGTAATATTTTTGAAGAGATCTTCCATTAATACAAAGAGGCACTTTTACAGGATTCTTGCGCGTATTCACTCGTGATGTTTTTCTCTCTAAGTTGAATGTTATTCTCACTTTGTTATCATATTGTTTTCTAAATCTAATCTTTAGAAGTAACGAATGTTGTAGGATTTATCTCGTATACCTTGTTTCTGACTCAAAGGATTTTAGTATTTTATCTTCTAGTGTTTTCAATAAAGAAATTCTTAACTGCTTCTTTGTTGAAATTATCTTTCTCATGTTTTCTGCTATTCATCATTTATGCTACTAAAGAATCCAGTGATTATATTATCTCTCCCTGTGAAAGTTTTCCTTCGCGTTTCTGGTTCCGATTTCATATTTTATTTAAAACACAGACCCCATAGCCCAATGGAGGTGTAGATTGTCTCAACCAACTCAAAAAACACTACGACAACAAAAACCGACCTATTTATTTACCAGGCCTAATATTTAAAATTTGAAACATAGCTAAATCATATAGAGAGATCCCTCTCTGAAGTTGGGAGGGCTAGATCCCATCTTCAAAAGCAGTTGGATAAAGTTACCTTAGTAGATTTCTTCTATTGACAACCTCTAGGAAATTTACCAAGTGATAACACTTCCTTAGATGAGGCTCTCCACACTCCAAACACTTTAATGGCTCGTGGGATTTGTCCCCAAACTTCTTGATTCCCAGATTTACCACTAGCTTGCATATTCGGATGACTGGAGTGAAAATCCTTCCTTGGGAAAGTTTTTGTTGCATTCCGATAAGGAGCTGGCTGGTATCCCTTCTTCCATTGGTTCATTCGATCTTGCTTCTTATCCTTCCAAGTCTTGGGAAACTCTACCTACTATTTATACTAATCATAACACATTCGTGCTTTCTTGAATACCTCACTCAAGGATTTGGGGCTGTCAAACTCAATTCTGTCTCGGTAGGCCTATGATAAATAGCTTAAGAATCGTTGTATTTTTACCTTATCCTCTTGGATGTACAGTATGAACCATAGTAGTTCCAGAAATTTATTTATAAGGTCCTCCATCGTCATTTGTTCGAGTCGTAACTCGTAAAATTATTTCGTCTTCCTTTCATAATAGCTTTCAGAAAGGTATTGTTTCTTGAAATAGTTCTTAAAGTTAGACCATTCCAATTGTTTCTCCTTTAGGCCCTTGGCCAATTTCATGTCCTTCCACCAAATGTTGGCCTTCCCCTTCATATTGTAGATGGCCATATTGACCTTCTTGTTGCTGGAATAGTTGTAGATCTGGAAGTATTTTTTTATGTCCAACAACCATGCCTCAGATTCTTCTCTCGTATTGGATTCTCCATCAAAGGTAGCTAGTTTAATGTTTTTAAATTCTCCTTCAAGGTGGTCTACTTGTTTTATTTTTCTATCTCATATAGTTTTTTCCTCAGCTGAAGGTGTCCCTTCAGACGAACTGTCTCCATTTTTTGTTTCTGGTACAGAATTCTTGGAGACCCTTTTGTTGACTTCTTCATCATGGTTATCATCTCTTGGGATTTTCTTGGTTACTATACTACGTAGCATGACTTCATTTATCTCTTGTTCTTCCAGATGTGCTTTATTCAATATTTCATTGTCGGCCTTGAAAAACTGTAGTTCAACAATAAGATTCCTCATTGTTTCCAACACCTCCATGGGTGAGCTTCCATCACTGTTCTGTCTTGGATCTCCTAGAGGTCCTTGATGCGGATTTCCTTCCATCCTGATTTCTGCACCCTCCTAAGCTACCATAATTTACAAAAAACAAAAAGGGATTTATGTTTGAACCATAATATTTGTTAGTTTTTCATACGTCAGAATGTATACTAAGTAGCTAATGTGGCCCTGTTCAGGCCCAATGTTGTAGCTTTTTCTCTCATACCATATATAATGTACCTCAAATTCACCATAAAAAAAAAAAATCTATGACATAATTCAATTTCGTTTAAGCTTAGAATTTACGAGAAGGTAAGATTCATTTCTGTCCATAATGACATTATTACACTAGTCTAGTTTACTTCGAACAAAAAAGATTATGTGGATAAATTATGTCCATAATTCTATCACTTCCCTTAACTCTCAAACTACTCCAACATACTTATATATATATAGAAAATATATAAAATTAGGTCGAAGCAACCTTTGAGGTTTAGAGAGTTAAAGAGGGTTGTGCACAATTGTCGTTAGATCAAAAGGATCCGGGCGCACAGAGTTTAACCTCTGAGAGGTCGTGCAGTAGAGTAGCAGAAATGAACGGTGGAGACACTTCTAGGAGAAGTACCGAAGTTGCGAGAGTCATTGGATCTTGCAGAGAAGCGAGGATATTAAGGTCAAGTGTCTTCCAACACTCTAAGGCATTGAATTTCGCCAAGAAAACAATACATTTGTAAGGGAAGTTGTTGTGGTTGTACTCCTTCATTGGACATTGACTTGGAAGCTATGAGGTTTTGGTTGAAAGAAGGAATTTTGTATTAGGATAGATTTCCTATAGGCTTGTGGAGATAACCAAATCACATTTATTTCATGGATAAATAAATCTCCCATCGGTTGAGAAGACTTTTGGGATATGTACCAAATTAATTTAACAAGCTTGGATTCGCGAGAAGGTTATCAACGTGTTGCTAGCAATTATAGGTTTAAATATTTTAATGTATCAGAGTAAAAAGTAGTAATGCACTTATCATATATTTTTTTACTTATGTAAATTTGGGGTACATTATAGTGCAACATTCTTTCATTAAGCTTCTTCTCTTAATTCCTTAATGGTAAATCAAATCATGCATAAATTTAACCAAGTCTTTAAAATATCATTTTCAGATGAAGTGGTATGAGAGTAGGTTGACAGTTGGTTTTTTGAGTTTGCATGATTACTAGGGAAAATCTAAGTCATGGTGGAGGATATCTTGTAGAAGGATATCGAGAGATTGGATTAAGAAAGAGGATATCTCAAAGCGAGAAGATGGCATCAGAAGAAGTTCTTTCTCAAAATGAAAGAGAGTTTCAAAGAACTCTCTTTGTCCTGTCAGCAATGGTAAACGTGTTGTATGATGATTACTTGAAATGGAAGAGACCTTTTCAAGGGGAATATGAAAAGCAAGAAAAAAGTGAAGAAGAAGAGGATCCTCCAAAATCTCCTCATTTACCTCCTTCATCTGCATAATCTTCTTCTTATTATTCTTCGAGAACAAGTTCAAATTCTACTACAAGAAAACATTCTCATAAACATAAGCATTATATGTCATTATTTAAACTTGATGTAAAATTTGTTTTTTCTATGTATGATGGCGAAGTTAATGTTGAGAAACTTGATAATTGGATTAGACAGATGGAGGTATATTGTAATGTACAACAAATCAAAGCTAAGGAAACCAAAATTAGATTGGCATCACTTCATCTTGAAGGAACAACTCTCATCTGGTGGCAAAGTAAAATGCAACATTGAACTCAACAAGTTGGTAAGATTTTTCCATCATGCCATGATTTTATTTCCGCACTTAGAAAATAGTTCTATCCTTTGGGATATAAGGAAAAGGATTTAAATGAATGGAAAAGTATTAATCTAAGAAAATGACAGTCAATGCAAGAATACACATATGAATTTCGTAAGATGGATATTGTGACATGCCCAAAAATAAAATATTTTTGAAATTTATAATTTGCTGGAAATTTATTCTGTTTTTAGTAAATTCAAATTTGGAATTTTTTTTTTCATTTATGGCAATTTCGAATTTCGAGTTTGGAAATTGTAATTAATTATTATGATTGTTGGGCAAGGACCTGATTTGACCCAACTAATTATTTGACTATGAAACTTGTATGAAAACAAAATATTTTATATTGATTGCAGGAGGACAAATGGAACAACCATGTTAAATTTAGTTGACCATGACTCCATGAGTGGGAAACATGTTGGAACTACCTCTAGGATGATTTTTACAAGTGGAAAATCAATGATTTGGCCATTGTCAGCCCTTGAAAAATAGGTATTTAGAAAGCTGGGAAAATTCCCAAGGGAGGGAAAGAAGACCGAGGCAAATTGATAAATAACATATGTGAGGAGGCAAGATGCTTCCAAGTATCCTGGGAAAGGAGACTATTGATTTTTTTTTCCTTGTTGTTATGAACACTATGTGAGTGTGAGGCAAGAGGAATCGGTTGGAATTGAAGGATATTTCTGAAGAGGATATTTTCAAGTTCACCCTCATGGATTCATGGTCAGGCTAGGGGGTGAATTGGGCAAGTGATTTTGGATGGCCTATTCTTCAGTTGGGAGGAACGTGGTTGTTCCCTTTGCCTTCCCTGCGAACTAGTTCAGATATGTTAATCTTTCCCCTCTCTGTTTGAATGACTATATATATCCAATGTAATGCATCTAGTTATGCTAATGTGAAATATTTTCAGGAATGAAATATGGTCGTTTGTGTAAAGTTTATAACATATGATAAAATTCTGGAAATGTTTCTCCTGTAATTAAATTTCTAGGCAAAATTATCTATGCTTAAATGAATCTAAAACATATTCTATCTACAGGTGTATGTTTATTCCTATTATTAAATTTCTAGGCCGAACCATCTATGTATGATTAGATTTGAACAAGTTTCAATATATATCACCTTTATATTTCTGTAAATATATCTATATATATATATATATATATATATATATATATATATATATATATATATATATATATAGAGAGAGAGAGAGAGAGAGAGAGATCTAATTGTAGTTGGTACTTTGCATAGGCTTTATTGATTAAACAAAAATTAAAATGACTGTAACAAAAAAATCAATTATATAGAAATATGTTGACATAGTATACAGACAAACAATTATTCCAACCAGAAATCAACTATGATAATAAGGGAGTTACAGAATAGCAAGAACTATATGGAAACAATTGAATATATCTATACATTTTTCCTCTGGCAGAGCACTACCATAGATTATATAGCATCATTGTTGTACCATTGAAGGATTTTTGGATAATCTCATCGTACTTACTAAATAAATTCAATTATGGAAGTACACAGTTATATCACAAATATTGTTGCTGCAGTTTTAATACTTGGATATATAAACAATGAAGAAATCAGTCTATATAGACTTACTACGTTTAAAACGGAATTCCTTCAAATCTAGTTCGAACCGTATAAAATTCCATTTGTATATATAAGTACAGAACATACTTTATCTATACATCATAACCTAATATGAATAATTATACTCAGTCATAGTCCTCACCATTTATCAAAGTAAGCTAAGAAAAGTTTGGAATATCAATATAAGCATACAATATTGAACAATCATATAGAGTAACATATCCATACATAGAATATCGATATATATATTCATATCTATACAAAGGTTTGATATTCAGGTTTTCTCCTTTTCAAGGAGTCTATCTTTGTCCATATATAAATCCCCTAAAAGAAAACATCAGTTCATTTCCTTACATTGTACGATTGTAATTCAAATTGTAAATATAATAGACAATAAAATACAAATCGGAACATAGTGTGAAAGAGTAAAGGGTACAGGATTAAAACTAGAGAATCGATGAAATTCGTTTCCATAAGATCCAAGAAGAAAAATCGATATGGAATAACTATCCTTAGAATTATGTTGATATCCTTTACTAGAAGTGTTCATTAAGAGGCCAAATTGCTCGATAGAGGTCACTATCTATATTTCTCTAAAATCGAATACTCAACATATAAAATTTAACCACACACAAATTTAGCGAGATATACATTAATAAGGAAATAATCCCTTATGGCCGATGAAACTTAAAATACAGAGTTACAGGGCCGAGCTATCCCTTGAATACACTTTGCTCTTCATGGTGCTGACCCTTCCGGCTTAAAATTACATGAGAAAAAAAAGGAAGAAAAACACTTAGGGTACTCTTTAAGTGTAATGAATTAAAACCTGAATACCTTTTGAGCTTTAGACCAGGAGTCTATGCTAGAATATATGCACGGTCGATGTCCCTACAAGGAATTTTTCAAATTACATTAGTATTGTATAATAAAAGAAGAATGGGCATAACCTTTAATAGAATAATGAATGATAGGAAGAGTTTAATGAAATTTGGTACTCAAATCACGGTGGGAGAACTGGAGTCTCTTCCTCTGTCGCATCTGGTCATATAAACGTCCCAAGTCAAGAGGAGGATGGTTCAGGGACTTTTGATGGGTACCCTCGTAAACAAAGAGCCCTATAAATAGATCTTGGTTCCCAATCCTTTAAGGAATAAGAGTGATAGTTTCAATATTAAAGAAAATTAATTCTTCAACCAAGAAATATCTATAAGAACGCTTTGACTTCATAGACCTTCATACGAAACAAGCACGGATGTCTCCATGAGTACTGTAACTTTCTATAACTTTGACCCAAAAGAAAATCGAATACACAATAAAACTCTAGAACATGTTAGGGATTTATGAAAGCATCTTAAGGGCTATAAAGTTTTGATTAGTACTCTAGACAGGAACTTAACGTGTGACACTACATGAGATATGAACATATAAGCTATACCCAAATGGAAATAAAACGCAGGAAACTTAAGAAGTAAGAAGCTCCGAACAGGTAATACACAAGAAGAATTCTAAATAATTTACAGTCGGAGTATCATGCTTTAAATTATAGAATCGGTACCTATACCTGGACGTTTACACTTGGGGTAGCAGAGGAAATTTTGAGGGGAAGTCCAAACCCCGAACAATAATAATAATCCTCTCTCTCTTATAACTATGCATTTAAATAACCCAAAGCATAAGGAGTAGTCCAGTATACTGAAATCGCAAATTTCCCCATGGCTAAAGGAGACTTTCCACAGAGCCAAATCTTTGAAGGAAAGACATTGTTTACAAATAATCCATAAGAAATAACAAACATTGGAATGACCAAAATCCCTCTTGACCTTTCTTACTCGTCACAAACAATGACGAGAGTATCGTAACTTACCATGATGATGGGTAGTTCATTCATATCTCACCAGGGGAAGACCTCCAAAGTGCTAACTACCATCGTAGAGGAGGAATGCGTAAGGAAGAAACAAAACCCTAAACTCTTGGTGGGAGAACCCCAATGGAGCATTAACCATTACTACACAGACTGATAGTAGGAGTACGAAGGTGCTATCCAATCATGTGACATAACAGAGGTGGCATAATTGTATTGAATACAGGGTGAGTGGTGGCCTCAGAATGTGAACTCGTAGGGCCTCCATTAATAGACTGGATAGAGGGCTATTAAGTCTGACTGACAGAAAAACCCTCAGACTTCTTGTCGAGTTAATGCACTATCATGACTCGCTCATTGTTCAGTTAAGATGATTTAGTTCATTAGCCCTTGAGTTGGAATACGGGGAGGGTTAGTTAGGATTAGAGTGAGTCGAAAGTTAAGTACCTTTAAATGCTTACAGGCTGCGACCCTTAACCCTTGAGTTTCTCCTTTTATAAAAGTAAATTGTTTTGTATTCAAGTAAGGGACCATACATAGGGGTGAGGGTTAAATTGTTTATAGGACTACAAGTCCTCTATATGCCATAAATGTATAGATATAATTGTATTGTGTCTATTAATAAGATGGAAGGTGATGCCAAAGTTAGTTATTAAATAGGAGAAGGAGGTTCATAGTAGTTCAATTGTCATTAATAACTTCATTGTTTGAAGACTAGGAGAAGTAATGTTTCCCAAACATACTAATTTTTCTTTTTTTGGGTAAATTGGGGTACATTACATATGGTATCATAGCAAAAATTTATAGCATTGGGCCTGAATAAGGCCACATTAGTTGCTTAGTATATATTTTGATTTATGTAAAACTAATAAACCTTATGATTACAAACATAAAGCCATTTCTATTTTATGTTAATTATGGCAGCTTAGGAGGGTGTAGAAATTAGGATGGAAGGAAATCCGCAGCAAGGAACTCCTGGAGATCCAAGACAGAACTATGATGGAAGCTCACCCACGGAGGTGTTGGAAATAATGAGAAATCTTATTGTCGAACTACAGATTTTCAAAGTCGACAATGAAAAATTGAAGATAGCACAGTAGGAACAACAAGAGATAAATGAAGTTCTGCTGTAAAGTACAGTGACCAAGAAAATACCAAAATATGATAACCATGATGAAGAGGTCAGTAGAAGGGCCTCCAAGAACTATGGGACGAAAATAGAAAAAGGAGACAGTTCGTTTGAAGGAACACCTTCAGCTGAAGACAAAACTAAACCAGACAGAAAAAGAAAACAAATAGACCACCTTGAAGGAGAATTTAAAAAGATTAAACCAACTACCTTTGATGGAGAATCCAGGATAGGAGAAGAAGTTGAGGCATGGTTGTTGGACATCAAAAAATACTTCCAGATCTATAACTATTCTAGCAACATGAAGGCCAAATGGCCATCTACAGTCTGAAGGGAAAATCCAACATTTGGTGGAAAGACCTGAAATTGGCCAAGGGCCTAAAGGAGAAACAGTTGGAATGGTTCGACTTTAAGAAGTATTTTAAGAAAAAATACCTTTCTGAAAGCTATTATGAAAGGAATATGAAAGAATTTTATGAGTTATGACTCAGACAGATGACGATGGAGGACCTTATAAATAAATTTATGGAACTACTAAGGTTCGTACCATACATTCGAGAGGATAAGGTAAAAATCCAATGGTTCTTAATTTGTTTACCACAGTCCTACAGGGATAGAATTGAGTTCGACAACCCCATATCCTTGAGTGAGGTATTCAGGAAAGCATGAATGTGCTATGATTAGTATAAACAACAAGTAGATTTTCCCAAGGACTGGAAGGATAAGAAGCACGATCGAATGAACCAGCGGAAGAAGGGATACTAGCCAACTCCTTATGAGAATGCAACAAAAAGTTTCCCAAGGAAGGATTTTCACTCCAATCATATGAATGTGAAAGGTAGCGGTAAATCGGTAAACCTGGGAATGAATAAGTTTAGGGACAACTCCCGTGAGCCATTAAAGTGTTGGGAGTGTGGAGAGCCTCATCTAAGGAGGAGCTGTTCACGTTTAATTTCAGCAAATAGAACTGTTGTTCACAATTTGAAGGAAGCCTCGATAGTGGGAGATGTGGACAGAAGCCTACATCGGATAGATGCAGCCATAGATGGTCGACAAGATGACCACCAATCCTCTGTGGTAGAAATCGAAGGTAAAATCAATAACACTTGAATTTATGTTTTAATTCACCCTGGAGCTATGTTAAGTTATATTACTCATGATGTGGTAGAGTCAAATAAACTTAAGAAATTGAAGCACGCAAAATCATGGCTTGTACAATTAGCAACTGGTACTAGAAGGAAAGTAGTTGACTTTGTTTCAGATTTTGAGTTCATCTTAGATGGTCAAAATATAACAAATTTGAATATCCTACCACTAGGATCTTACAATATGATTATCGAGATGGATTGGTTGGAACAACACCAAGTAGTACTAGAATGTTATACAAAGATACTTAGCTATAAATATGATTTTGGCACTGTTAGAACAACCCAAGGAATACCAAAACTTGTATCAATCAGACAAGTTTCAACGATGCAACTCAAGAAATGTATTAGAAAGGGATGTCAAGTTTATGCCATCCAAGTGACGAATCTATTAGAAAAAGAAGATAATCCAAAGTTAGAAGACTTTGCTATCCTACGTGAATTTAGAGACATGTTTGTGGATGAGATACCAGAATTACCTCCTGGAAGGGAAATAGACTTCTCCATAGACCTACTACCCAGTTCAACCCCTATCTCAAAAGCACCTTACTGAATGAGTCTATCAGAACTGACAGAATTGAAAATACAATTATAGGAATTGTTGGACAAAGAGTGTATTAGACCGAGTGTCTCACCTTGGGGGGCACCAGTCCTTTTTATGAAAAATAAAGACGATACTCTAATACTATGTATCGATTATAGACAACTGAACAAAATGACTATTAAGAACAAATACCCCATACCAAGGGCAAATGATCTGTTCGATCAAGTAGGTGGGGCCAAGATCTTTTCAAAGTTGGATTTACGATCCGGTTATCATCAAGTTAGGATAAAATAAAAGGACATAAACAAAACATCTTTTTAGACAAGATATGGACACTACGAGTTCATAGTCATACCTTTCGGACTCACTAATGCACTAACCACATTTATGTGCCTGATGAACAATATTTTCTGTCAGTACTTAGACAAGTTCTTGGTAGTATTTATTGACGATATTCTGGTCTATTCAAGAATGGAGGAGGAACATGATGAACACTTAAGAATAGTTCTGCAAACATTAAGGAAACAAAAAATATACACAAAATTCGACAAATGTGACTTTTATCAAAAAGAAATACAATATTTAGGACATGATATTTCCTCAGAAGATATTGTCATAGACCCGGAAAAGATAAAATCCATTATGGAATGGCTAGTACCTAAGGATGTGACAGATATCCGGTCATTGATGGGAATCACTAGATATTATCACAGATTTATAGAAGGGTTTTCCAAGATAACGTACCCTATCACGTCATTAGAAAAGAAAGCGACCATGTTTAACTGGTCGCAAAAGTGTCAAGATAGTTTTAACAAGCTGAAAGAATTATTGACATCGACACCCATTTTGAAGGTAGCAGACCTAGATAAAGACTTCATAGTTTGTGTTTATTCAAGTAAAGAGGGACTAGGTGGTGTCCTAACTCAGGAAGGGTACGCGATTTGTTATGAGTCCTGTAAATTAAAAGAACACGAGAGAAACTATGTCACTCATGACTTAGAGTTGGCAGTAGTAAGACATGTCTTAAAAATGTGGCGACACTATATAATGGGCAGGAAATTCCTACTATTGATGGATAATAGCGGGGTCAAATATTTTTTTAACCAACTAGATCTTTTAAGGTCCTGTTTAACAGATCCTATAATTTGTTAAATAATTAAATATAACATTTCTATTATAATTTTTTCAGCAGAATATCATTAGCAAAATAACAGTTTACAGTTTATGACTCAACAAATTTCCCTTTGGGCAGCATGATATAAATGATATATTGAATAAGATACACAACATAAATAACATATTGAATGTCATACGATCATGAACATGCGATAATAATGAAGAAAAATACATGTCAAGTGATTTGTTTCCCAACTCTATTTGCCCAAGCCCAAGCTGAAACTGTGCCCAAAACCGAGTTTTCCTCTCTGCCAGCTAGAAGCAGCCTGTCCGACTCCTTAGCTCTAGTATTCCATGAGGATTCCTAGCCCCCGAGCCAAAAACCCCCAGCAACCCAGTGCCCACTACAATGGTTCACCAACACTCCAAAAACAAACTCCCCAAAACCATAAAAATATCCAACACCAAACTCCCCAAAACCAAAAAAATATCCAATAGCCAAAATACAGTCCTCTGCTCCCAATTTTTCATAATCATCTCTCTTTGGACTCTTCCGAGTCATATCTTCCCCCATTCACCGACTCCCTATCCTCCATTAACTACCTTATCCTCCCCATTATTTCCTTATCCCATTCCTTTATTACCTTATCTGATTCATTTATTACCTTATCCTTCCACCCCATGCTTCATTCCCCCCTTGCATATGTAAAGTCTTATTATAAATAATTTAAATTTATTCAGCCATTCAATTCATTACCCAAACCTTTGAATGTGTTAAGTAATCATTTAATTAATTAATTGACATTTATTAAACAATAAATAAATAATATTATTAATAGTTAATCATTACTTGACTAATACACACTAAGACAATTAATTATTTAATTAACTATACTTAATAAACCCTATGGAACTATCTAACCAAGGTTGTTACATACACCCACCCTTTAGGAAACTTCGTCCCAAAGTTAAGGTATTTCATGATACAAAGGAAAAGAAACATGGTGCACACATTCATAACAATCAACCGACATTATTAGTAAGTATGCCAAGAAAACTTATACATACTAGTGTACATGTACAAGAAATGCATGTGTAGCTAGTACACACAAGTCTCGTGCATGTACTAATAATCAATAACTATCACCCTTATAGTAATTTATGTATGCATCCAATCCAATGAACAAGACTATTCTTTTATAAAAGAAAATAAACCAATCAAATGGTTGTGAAATCCTTTAATTACAATTATCTAGCTCAACAATTTTATTTAGACAAATGTGGTTTAGTTACGTAATTATGAATATTCATATATGCACATTTTCTTTTCAGAAGGAAAGACAATAAATTCCACCATAAGACAAATCTCCATACTTTCTCAACTATTTCTACTCATCCTTCTTCCCTAACTTACTTCCATCTTCATTCCTATCCTTCCTCTGCTGGACTATCTTGGAGCATCAACTATACTGACCTAACTCCAAATAGAACCCATAAGAGGAAGTGTCACTATATTGACCAAGATTCCTCAGTAGGCAACTGAAAATCACCATTACATGTCTAGGGGAGCATGAGCTAACACCGTCCTCCCATGACTTCAGGTTTCGGAGGATACATGGTGGGAAATTCCTCAACCCCTCCTAATCATAACTAGGTTCCACACCCTACAATGGAATATACAATGGCACCATGTTCCTGGGAATTTTGTCATCATTTATTTAGTTTTGGGTAGTCTCATCACCTAAAATACTGCACCGGTCCACATATCATAGCAATGGATCCAAACCGATATAATTTCACATACAACAATTCATACCATAATGTTTCTCGACTAGTGGTCATGAAATCCACTTTCATCATCATTATCCCTTGGCTATTTCATAGCCCATAACCTGTAGATTAGTCTGTAACAAAAACTCATACATTTCTATGCATTATCATCATGTAATTGCATACAACCATCATTTCAATTTGGTATCCATGTACCAACAACTTAACATCAAATTTTTCAAGTTAGAAATAGATCTCATAATATCCCATAATTCAATTTCGCACCCATTCATAAAATTATCATTTACCAAATAGATTGTGTCATATCCTATCATCATTCAAATAACATTTAAATCTTCATAGGATTCTCATTCACACAATATGTTGCATCATATCCATCATCATCAATAACACTTAAACATTCATAAAATTTACATTCTCACAATATATCGCATCATATCCATCATTATTCAAATCCATATAACATTCATAAAGGTTCATACATCTTAAAAGTTTAAGTGTATCATTTAATAGTTTCACTATGAATACAAAATAAAATATGTAGGTCTCAGGCAATCCTGGTTGTCTAAGTCAAAAGGTGGTGTTACATACACCCCACCTCTGAGAAACATATTCTCGAGGTAGTCAAAAAAGTGAGGGATAGTCTCGTCGTAGTGTCTCAACGTCTTCCCAAGTAGCAGATCCTGGACTATATTTGTCCCATTAGACCTTAACTTGGTCTACCAGATGGTTCCTAAGCTGTCAGACTCTATGTTCCAATATGTGTAATAGTTCTACCATGAGATTTCCCATGTCTGATACCTACAATTCCTTCCAATGTATCTTTTGTGATTCATCAACAACATAATGACTTAAAATAGATACATGAAAAACATTATGAGTTTTATGCAAGTGGGGTGGCAGTACGAGACTATAGGCAATGGGTCCAATTTTCTCTTGGATTTTGAATGGTCCTATAAACCAAGGTGACAACTTTTTCCCCTTCCCGAACCGTATGGTACTCTTATTAGGCCTGATATAAATGAAAACCTGGTCTCCCACATCATAACTTCAGTCGGTCCTGTGTGCATCCGCATAATGTTTCTGTCTATCCTATGCTTCCTTTAGTCTTTTCTTAATTTGAATCACCTGCTCCTCCATATTTTGAATCAATTCTAGCCCAACTGTTACTTGGTGTTCTAATCTAGCCCAACTCATCGGTGTTTTGCATGGTCTTCCATACAGAGCTTCGTAGGGTGGCATTCCTATGGAGCTATGAAAACTGTTATTGTAAGAAAACTCTACCAATAGTAGGTACTTCTCCCACTAGGTTTGATTATCCATGACATACATCCTAAGCATGTCTTCCATGACTTGATTTACTCTCTTAGTTTGCCCATTTGTTTCAGGATGATAACTTGTGCTTAAGTTCAACTAAGTCCCCAATGCCGACTGCAAACTTGTCCAAAACCTAGAGGTGAATTTGGAGTCCCTATCTAAAATGATCTTCTTAGGGATCCCGTGAAAACAGATAACCTCACTTACAAACACATGTGCCACATCAGTGACATCGTAAGTGTCTCTAACCAGAATAAAATGAGCACTCTTGGTTAACTTATCCACTATCACAAGAATGGCATTGTGTCTATGAGATGTGAGCGGCAACCCCACAACAAAATCCATAGAGATGACTTACCACTTGGACATAGGAACATCATATGGTTGTAGGAGGCCTACTAGGTGATGGTGGTTGACTTTCACTTGTTGACACTCTAGGTACTTAGTGACGAAATGGACTACCTCGCACTTCATGCCTACCCAGAAGAAAAGATTCCTCATATCTGTGTACATCTTCTTCACACCCAGATGCACACAATAAAGTTCTCTATGGGCTTCCTTCAGTATGATGCTTCAAATATCCCCATTTTCAGGGATGTACATCCTTCCTCGATATCTTAACAGTCCATCTTCTTCCAGACTATATCCTTCATACTTTGGATCGAATTGCCTCCCACTCTGGAGGTTTGAAGTAACAACTAAATACCAACTATCTCCTTGGAGTTGTGTCAACAAATGTTCCCTCAGATTGACCTTTAAAGGTAGCAAGGAGAAGACATGCGGTCTCCTACTCAAGGCATTTGCGACCATATTTTCCTTTCCCTTGATGTATGAAATACCAAAATCATACTCACTCATAAACTCACTCCATCGCCTTTGCCTAGCATTCATATCTCTTTGAGTGAAGAGATGTTTTAAACTTTTATGGTCCGTTTTGAGCTCAAACTTTTTCCCCACAAGATAGTGCCTTCAAAGTTTCAGAGCTAGCATTACAGCTACCAACTCTAAATCATGAGTCGCGTATAGCTCTTTGTGTTTCTTCAACTTTCTTGACGTATAAGCTATCACTCCTCCATCCTACATTATCACAGCCCCCAACCCTTGCTTTGATGCATCCGTGCAGACTGCGAATTCCTTTTCCATATCCAACACTCGTAGAATTGGCGCACTAGTTAGTAACCTCTTAAGCTCAATGAATGCACTATCACATTCTTTTGTCCATTCATACCTGACCCCCTTGCGCTGCAAAGTGGTGATGGGTTTCGCTATTTTTGAGAATCCTTCCACAAATCTCCAATAATAACCTACTATCCCCATGAAGCTTCTCACCTCACGGGTATTTTTTGGCACTGGCCACTCCATAATGGCCTTTACCTTTTCTGGTTCCATAGAGATTCCTTCGCCGGAAATGATATGACCTAAATAGTGAATTTATTTTTGGGAAAAGGAACAATTCGACAACTTCCCATACAATTTTCTCTCCCTAAGGCAGAACAACACCACTCGCAAGTGTTCCTCATGTTCTCTTTCATTCTTGGAATAGATGAGGATGTCATCTAGAAAGACTTGTACAAAACGGTCTAAGTACTTCCGGAATACGTCGTTCATGAGGCTCATGAATACTACTGGTGCATTGGTCAATCCGAAAGGTACTATGACAAACTCGTAATATCCAAACCAAGTTCAAAAGGAAGTTTTTGGGATATTTCCTTCCTTAATCCTTAACTGATGATACCCTGATCGCAAATCAATCTTTGAGAATACTGTTGCTCCTTTCATCTGATCGAAGAGGTCATCTATCCACGGCATTGGGTACCTATTTTTCACTGTATCACTTTTCAATTCCCTGTAGTCTATACAGAGTCGTAAGGATCCATCATTCCTCTTTACAAAAATTACTGGTACACCCCAAGGTTAGACACTTGGCCTTATTATCCCTAAGTCGAGTAACTCTTTCAACTGCATTTGCAACTCACAAAGTTCTGGCACTGTGATTCGATATGGATTCTTGGAAATTGGTTCTGCACCAGGTTTTAGCTCAATAGTAAAATCCAGCTCCCTCTCAAGAGGTAACCCTGGCAACTTATTCGGAAAAACATCCTTAAATTCTAACAATACTGGGTACTGATCCAATGAGGGTCCCTTCCTTTCATTCACTGTTTCCATTACATATAGTCTACACCCTTCCCTCAAACATCACTTAACCTTCATAGTTGAGATAAAGCATAATGACAGCCTTCTCCATACACCCTAGATCTCCACTGGCCTTCCTTCGTCGTCGACACAAAGCACCCTTTTTGCAAAACAATTTAGCAAATATTGATGAGCTTCTAACCAATCCATTCCAATGATTATATCCTACGCCCTGAGAGCAGTGACGTATACCTTCAACCTGGTAGTACACACTCCCAGGTCTACTATACAATTATCGATGTTAGGTCCTACTGCTTGTTTTTCCCCCGAAGCCATCTCGACTTGTTTAAAGTCATCGTGCTCATAGGCTTCCAACCCCTTCTTTTCTAATGAAGATGGTGAAATGAAACTATCAGTAGTACCATAATCAAATAAAATCTTAACGTTGATATGATTTAGTGTACCTAATGACTCCACCACAGTGGATTGATGTTCGGCCTGGCGATTATTAACCGCTGCGTAAATCTGGTGGCTACTACTTTCTCTTGCCATCGGGGCCTTTCCTTTTGTATGCACAAATCCTGATTGTAACTATGGGTAGTCACGATGGTAATGGGGTCCTCCACATCCCCATCAGGTAACACGAGATTGAACCTGCACACTATTCTGTGACTGTCTCTGAAATGAGTTCCTTCCCCTGGAACCCCTACCCCTACTAGTTGTTCCCTGAGATGGTTGTGGACCTGCCTGCTTCATTGGTGATGAACGAGATGTTTCACTCCCTGCCATTGAAATCCAAGTGGATACTGTCCTTGGTGTGACTCGGTTACCATATGGAGGTGGCCTTGAGCCCCCTCCCCTGGGAAATGTAGGGGAGCCTTCCCTACGAATCCAGGACGATGCGGAAAGTTTGGTCTCCTATCTCCGGTTAAGTTCATGTGTTCCTCCACATAACACACATTTTCCATATCTTCCGCTACTGCATATGGTTTCCACATCCGCACCATAGCCCTTATCTTAGGGTTCAATCCATAGACAAAGAATTCTAGCTGTCATTGGTCATTATCCATATATGAAACATACTTGAACAATTCTATAAACCTAATCTCATATTCCTCTATGGTTTTGTTTCCCTGTAGTAGAGCATGAAATGCCCCTACCTGTTGTTTCTCATAGTAAGCTGGCAGATATTTCCTTCGGAACCTCTCCTCAAAAAGTTCCCAAGATATGGTGTCTGGGGTAAGATGCAGTTGTCTTTCCAGGTTGCCCCAGCAACGAAAGGCACTGTCTCTCAACTGAAAAATTTATATCTTCACCTTTCAGGTGGATGCATAGTCCCTTAAGCCAAATCACCTTGTCATGCCTTCCAACCATGCTTCTGCGCGTTCATTGGCGTGACCCCCAAAAAACTATGGAAGTTTAATCTTTTGCAGTTCTCTGGTGATGTCGTCGGGTGGAGATCCTCCCCCTAAATCCCTCAATGCTTCTGTATTACCTATTCCAGATGGTGGAGTCTCCACTTCAATCCCTGTCGGTTGTTGCCCCTTTAAAGTCTCATATATGGCCTCCAAAGAGCGCAGTATGAGAGCTAGTTTCGACGATGGTGGTGGTGGTGCTGGTGGTGTTGGCAATTCCTGCGATGATCCTCCTCTGCCTTGATTACCTCGAGTCCTAACCATCATGTATGATTTAACCTGCACCAACCAAATTTGTCAGGGTGAGTTGAAGAACGCTTCAAATTTGCGCAACTTAAACTAGGAAATAGGATTAGGCGTAAGTTTTTCTTTACTGTCTATAAATAGATGTTACTCTCTTTAGGGGATTGGCTAGGTTAGGGATAAGCATCTAAGCTTGATGTTCTTTCCTAAGGAAACTATTGACCCTCTCGCTCGGTAGTTATGCTAGAAATGTACCCCTCTCACCTATTCTTCTAACCTACATGCCTAGTGCACATGAAGCCTCCTCCCGCTTGTCCCAGTCTAAGTCCTTAAACCTTCAGTTTAAAACTAATTAATCACTTTAACTAGTTTTTAAATTTAAACAAAATAGAATATAATTTAAAACATTTAAAAATTTAACTATTAATTAAATCATATATTTAAAACATAAATTTAAACCTAAAACCATAATTTAACATTAACATTAATTACTCATTAATTAATTACTTTTAATTAATTAAAATACTTAGTTTTACCTTGAAACATATACTTAAATGTATATATATAAAAGCAATTGGTACTGCTTTATTACTAAATAATTAAACAATTAAAATTTAACTATTTAAAATTAACAATTTAATCAATTAAAATTTAAACTTTATAATAATTTTAAAAGAATAATTAAGTAATAAATAAAAATATATAAAATAAAATAATTTAAAACATTTAAAATAAATAAATAAAAAAAAATCAAATCAGGCACGCATGAAGCCCACGTGCCTCTCCCCCTGGGCTCTCATCCATAGACACTACACGTACTCTCTAACAAACCCTAAACTATCCTCAACCCTAATTCTCCCTCACTGTCGCCTCTCCACTATGCCGCCTCTCCACTCTGCTCTCTCCCTCTCGGCAGGCTCAATGCTCGGCTCTAAGCACTGGTGTATTGTTTTAAAGGTAGGGAGGAGCTGAGTACTCCTCGTGCCCCTTGTGGGATCCTCTTTTGTGACCTGGTGCTCGGTCTTCAGTACATGCCTGGTGCTCTTAGCACTCGTGCTTACGCGTTGGTTCAAAATGGGCATTCCTTGTGGGTTCCCTTCTCGGTGCTTGGTGATATGAACACTCTCTTTGGTGCTTGGGTTCTTGACTGTTGACACAGAGATTGGGCTAGCTTGACCCAAAGCCAATATTTTCCCAATATAACAAAGACAAGCCTTTTATTTCTTTCTTCATGCGGGCTTGGCAAAAGGGTTGGCATTGTTCTGCATAGGTATGGTGGGGTTTATTTATAGTGGGTAGACAGTGCTGGATTTGACTTGACCTGTTTTGTGTTTTGTGGAAGGTGTGCTTGGCTTGACAATTGTGGCCTTGGACCCATAATTTCTTTGTAGTGCATTATGACTTGTGGGCTCCCTCAGAGATTTGGCACTTGGTTTTATGTGTCGGGCTTTGGTGCTTGGCTCGAAACTTGTGTGGAGTGCTTGATTATTGGTGGATTAGCTCATAGTAATATGATTGGAGTCGTGCTTGGCTCGAAACTTGTTTTATTTCTTTGTATTAATTTTTTTTTAACATGCAGTGTACCTTATGGTGTTTCGTGGGCTTGTAGATGTGTCTTGGTCTCTTGTGGGCTTCCTTCCTCCTTCATGTTCGTAAGCATCGAATTGTTGGAGAGAAATTAACCGAGCATGTATGGAGGTCTACTTTTTCGAGGCGGGACAGGAAAGGATTTTTAATTTTTAGATTATATACGTTGCTACAGGATATTTGATTTCTTTCTCTGATTGATTTGATTTCATCGATGAGGAAGGATGGCATGTATAAGGATATGCCTATCTGGGGATTTCCATTCACTATCCAAAAGTATTCACTGAACTTAACGGGGAGAAGGGTCTGGATGATTATCCGAAAGAGCCACATCTGGTGGTTGTGAGTCTTACCCCGCAAATGGAATTCGTTCGAGTAAACGTCTACGTCTGGTGAAACTGGGTAGTCAACTGCTTCATCAACTACCGGTGAAACGACTGGTCCAACTGATGTGTCAAATGGGTCAATGCTAGGAGAAAATGCTGATGGGGAAAATGTGGCAATATGGTGGATGTTGTTATAAGGGTGTCTCTTCATTTTTATCAGGAGGATTTTATAAAATTATATGCTCAGATTGCATGAGGGTTTTTTTCTTTTACAGACCTAGTTTCGTTTGTAGCTTTTTTTTTTTGTATTGCTAGGGTTTTCAATTTATTGGCCTCTTGATCCTCGTGTACAAGAAGAGACAAAAACTGAGCTTTCAATCATTTACTGACTATAGTTTATGTTTTCTGCTTAAGCTTTTAGGACAGGCGTGGATGGTTCGATTTTATACCCTTGTATCTTTTCATTTTCACTTAGATTAGTTATTTGATTATGGTGTGGCTGAAGATGACGAAGTACCGAAACATTGATTGATATATGATTATCTCACATTATCACCATATTTCAACTGAAGCTGTATTGTTATTGACTTTAAAATATGATGATTAGATTGTAGCATTAGCCCTATTGGCAAAGCTTTGCGCTTAAAAGTTTTGTTTTCGTTGTGATATTTTCTATACAATATTACTATACATTATTATTTACTATACAATATACCATGTGTAAGGTCATTGCTTCCTTTACATTCTCAATATGTATGTCATTTATATTTATATTTTTGTTAAAAATTTATGTGCTTGGCTTCCAGGTTAGGCAGAGCTGGAGCGTGGACCAGATTTATCTAATTAAAGGGTTTCATGGCTGTTTAAATTTCTGGGTGGGTACAGTTCCATTCCTAAGTTGGGTAGGTGGGTAGGTAGGCCCTTAAGGCTCTAGTTCTTCAAACTGAAGCTCTGATACCATTTGTAAGGTCTTGTCTAACAGATCCTAGAATTTGTTAAATAATTAAATATAACATTTCTATTATAATTTGTTCTACATAATATCATCAACAAAATAACATTTTACAGTTTATGACTCAGCAAAATTCCCTTTGGGCAACATGATATAAATGATATATTGAATAAGATACACAACATAAATAACATATTGAAACATCATACGATCATGAATGTGCCATAATAACGAAGAAAAATACCTGTCAAGTGATTTGTTTCCTAACTCTGTTTGTCCAAGACCAAGTTGAAACAGTGTCCAAAACCAAGTTTTCCTTCCTACCAGCTAGGAGCAGCCTGTATGGCTCCCTAGATCCAGGATTCCATGAGGATTCCTGGCCCCCGAGCCCAAACCCCCCTGCAACCTGGTGCCCCCTGCAATGGTTCACCAACACTCCAAAACCAAACTCCCCAAAACCAAAAAAATATCCAACACCAAACTCCCCAAAACCAGAAAAATATCCAACAACCAAAATACAGTCCTCTCCTCCCAATTTTTCTTAATCATCTCTGGTTAGACTCTTCCCAGTCATATCTCCCCCCATTCACCGACTTCCTATCCTCCATTAATTACCTTATCCTCACCATTATTACCTTATCCCATTCCTTTATTACCTTATATGATTCCTTTATTACCTTATCCTTCCACCCCATGCTTCATCCCCCCTTTGCATACGTAAAGTCTTATTATAAATAATTTAAAGTTATTCAGCCATTTAATTCATTACCCAAATCTTTGAATGTGTTAAGTAATCATTTAATTAATTAATCAACATTTATTAAACAATAAATAAATAAATAAATAATATTATTAATAGTTAATCATTACTTGACTAATACACATTAAGACAATTAATTATTTAATTAACTATACTTAATAAACCCTATGCAACTATCTAGCCAAGGTTGTTACAGATCTTAATGAAAGACAAGCAAGGTGGCTAGCCTTCTTGAGTGAATTTGACTTCGAGGTTAGACATATCAAGGGTAAGGAAAATAAAGTAGCAGACGCTTTAAGAAGAAGAGTCCATGGGTTATTTGAGATAAATATGAGTAGGGAAGAAAGTGATCTCGAACAAAGAATAAGGACGACAAGTATTAACGACAAAAATTACACTAGGATGATGGCAGAATTTCAAAATAGTATCACAAACTCAGATAAACCAGATCTAAGTATCTACAAGAAGGGACTATTACGATTTAAAAATACACTTTACATACCAGATTTAGGAGAGTTAAAATTAACTGTTTTAGACGAAGTGCATAAGAAACTGTATTTTGGCCATCCACGTTACCAGAAAACAATAACAACACTTAGAAAACTATTATACTGGCCCAATATTAAGGGTGAAACAATAGAGTAATTGGCTAGGTACCAAGATTGTCAGTAGGTTAAGGCTAAACACCAGCATCTAGCCAGCCTATTACAACCATTGTTGGTACCAGAATGGAAATGAGAGACTATATCATTGGACTTTATAACAGGTTTGCCTAAAACTTGGAAACATAATGATTCTATCATGGTTGTAATCGATAAACTCAGTAAGTCTGCACACTTTATTCCTATAAAGTCTACTTTTAAAGCTATAAACATTGCTGAAATATTCATGAAAGAAATTTTTAGACTTCATGGTATTCCTAAAATGGTGATTTCAGATAGAGACGTAAAATTTACATCCGCTTTTTTGAAGGAATTGTTTGCAGGACTAAACACTAACTTGAACTTCAGTATGAGCTATCATCAACAAATGGATGGACAGACCGAAAGGACAAACCAGATCATAGAGGATATGCTTCGCATGTACGTAAGAACAAAACCAAGCAAGTGGGATGACTACCTGCACTTCGTAGAATTTGCATATAACAATGGGTACCAAACTTCGGCTAAGTTGAGCCCTTTCAAAATACTGTATGGAAGAAAGTGTATAACTCCAATTAGTTGGGATAACCCGGCTGACAGACTCATGGTTTGACCAAAAATGCTCCAAGAAATGGAGAACATGGTAAGAAAGGTAGAAAAGAACTTGAAAGAAGCATAGGACAAATAGAAGAGCTATGCAGATCAGAAAAGAAGACACTTAGAATTTCAAGTGGGAGACCATGTTTATTTGAAATTCAAAGTCCAAAAAAGCTCATTGAACTTAGGGAACTGTTCCAAGTTGGCACCCAGGTTTTGTGGGCCCTTCGAGATACTATCTTGAATTGGACCCATAGCATATCAATTTTCACTTCCAGCTAATCTAAGAATTCATAATGTATTTGATGTCTCTTTGTTGAAAAAGTATATTCATGACCCTACTCATATGATTGATTGGAACTTGGTTCAGGTGGAGCCCAAAGGCGAGTTCCAGGTGGAACCCCTGGGAATTCTGGACTGGAGAGAAATAGCACTTCAGAATAGAGTCGTTGCTCAGGTAAAGGTGCAATGGAAACACGTTAGTCCTAAGGAGGCCACTTGGGAGTTGTGGGGGGAGTTGTTGAAATATTGTTCAATCCTGTTCCTGGAAAGAAATGAACACTGAGGACAGTGTTTTACTAAAGGTGGAAAGGATGTGACATCCCCAAAAATAAAATATTTTTGAAATTTATAATTTGCTGGAAATTTATTCCGTTTTTAGTAAATTTGAATTTGGAATTTTTTTGCCATTTATGGCAATTTTGAATTTCGAATTTGGTAACTGTAATTAATTATTATGACTGTTGGGCAGAGATCTCATTTGACCCAACTAACTATTTGACTATGAAACTTGTATGAAAACGGAATACTTTATATTGATTGTAGGAGGACAAATTGAACAACCATGTTAAATTTAGTTGACCATGACTCCATGAGTGGGGAACATGTTGGAACTATCTCTAGGCTAATTTTTACAAGCGGAAAATGAGTGATTTGGCCATTGGCAGCCCCTGAAAATTAGGGATTTAGAAAGCTGCGAAAATTCCTAAGGGAGGGAAAGAAGACCTAGGCAAATTGATAAATAACATATGTGAGGAGACATGACACTGCCAAGTATGATGGGAAAGGAGAGTATTGATTTTTTTTTTCCTTGCTGTGATGAACACTATGTAAGCGTGAGGCAAGAGGAATCGGTTGGAATTGAAGGACATTGCTGAAGAGGATATTTTCAAGTTTGCCCTCATGGATTCATGGTCAGGCTAGGGGGTGAATCGAGAAAGTGATTTTGGCTGCCCTATTCTATGGTTGGGAGGAACGTGGTTGTTCCCTTTGCCTTCCCTGCGAACTGGTTCAGATATGTTAATATTTCCTCTCTCTATTTGAATGA
>ML776848.1:1763005-1789939 GCA_009831015.1 Picea engelmannii | reverse complement strand
GTAATGCATCTGGTTATGCTAATGTGAAATATTTTCAGGAATGAAATATGGTCGTTTGTGTAAAGTTTATAACATATGACAAAATTCTGGAAATGTTTCTCCTGTAATTAAATTTCTAGGCAAAATTATCTATGTTTAAATGAATCTGAAACAGATTCTATCTACAGGTGTATGTTTATTCCTGTTATTAAATTTCTAGGCGGAACCATCTATGTATGATTAGATTTGAACAAGTCTGTGTATATATCACCTTTATATTTGCATAAATATATATATATATATATATATATATATATATAGGCTTAATTGATTAAACAAAAATTAAAATGACTCTAACAAAAAAATCAATTATACAAAAATATGTTGACATAGTATACAGACAAACAATTATTCCAACCAGAAATCAGCTATGATAATAAGGGAGTTATACAATAGCAGTAGCTGTATGGAAATAATTGAATATACCTATACATTTTTCCTCTGAAAGAGCACTACCATAGATTAAATAGCATCCTCACTATACCATTGAAGAATTTTCGGATAATCTCATCGTACTTACTACATAAAGTTAATTATGGAAGTACGTGGTTACACTGCAAATATTGTTGCTACAGTTTTAATACTTGGATATATAAATAGTGAATAAATCATTCTGTATAGACTTTCTGCGTTTAAAATGGAATTCCTTCCGGATCTAGTTCGAATCGTATAAAATTTTGTTTGTATATATAAGTACAGAACAAAGGTTATCTATACATCATAAGCTAATATGAATAATTATACAGAGTCATAGTCCTCACCATTTATCGAAGTAGGCTGAGACAAGTTTGGAATATCAATATAAGCATACAGTATTGAACATTCATATAGAGTAACATATCCATACATAGAATATTGATATATATGTTCATATCTATACAAAGGTCCGATATTCAGGTTTTCTCCTTTTCGAGGAGTCTATTTTTGTCAATATATAAATCCCCTAAAAGAAAACATAGGTTCATTTCCTTACATTTCACGATTGTAATTCAGATTGTAAATATAATAGATAATAAAATACAAATTGCAACATAGTGTGAAAGAGTAAAGGGTACATAATTAAAACTAGAGACTCGATGAAATTCGTTTCCATAAGATCCAAGAAGAAAAATCAATACATGATAACTATCCATAGAATTATGTTGATATCCTTTTCTAGAATTGTTCATTGAGAGACCAAATTGCTTGAAAGAGGTCACTGTCTGTATTTCCCTAAAATCAAATACTCAACATATAAAATTTAAAAACATACGAATTCAACTAGATATACATTAATAAGGTACTAATCTCTTATGGCCGTTGAAACTTAAAATATAGAGTTACATGGCCAAGTTATCCCTTGAATAGACTCTTCTTTTCATGACGCTCACCCTTTCAGCTTAAAATTACATCAAAAAAAAAGGAAGAAAAACACATAGGGTACTCTTTAAGCACAACGAATTAAAACCCAAATACCTTTTGAGCTTTTGAACAGGAGTCTAAGCATGAATCTATGCACGGTCAAAGTCCCTACAAGGAATTTTTCAAGTTACATTAGTATTGTATAATAAAAGCATAATGGACATAACCTTTAATAGAATAATGAATGATAGGAAGAGTTTAATGAAATGTGGTACTCAACTCGCGATGGGAGAATTGGATTCTCTTCCTCTGTCGCATTTGGTCGTATAAACATCCCAAGTTTAGGGGAGGATGCTTCAGGGACTTCTGATGGGTACCCTCGTAAATACAAAGCCCCATCATTAGATCTTGGTTCCCAATCCTTTAAAGAATAAGAATTATAGTTTCAATATTAAAGAAAATTAATGCTTCAACCAAGAAATATCTATAGGAACACTTCGACTTCATAGACCTTAATACGAAACAAGCACGGATGTCTCCATGAGTACTGTAACTTTCTATAACTTTGACCCAAAAGAAAATAGAATACACAACAAAACTCTAGAACCTGTTAGGGACTTACGAAATCGTCTTAATGGCTATAAAGTTTTGATTAGTACTCCAGATAGGAACTTAATGCGCAACACTACATGAGATACGAACGTCTAAGATATACCCGAATGGCAATAAAACATAGGAAACTTAAGAAGTAAGAGGCTCCAAACAGGTAATACAGAAGAAGCATTCTAAAGAATTTATAGTCGGGGTATCCTGCTTTAAATTATAGAATTGGTACCTATACCTGTACGTTTACGCTTGGGGTAGTAGAAGAAATTTCGAGGGGAAGTCCAAACCCCAGACAATAAAAATAATCCTCACTCTCTCATAAATAAACGTTTAAAATCCCCAAAGAATAAGGAGTAGTCCAGTATACTGAAATTGAAAATTTCCCCATGACTAAAGGAAACTTTCCACAGAACCAAATATTTGAAGGAAAGACATTGTTTACAAAGAATCCATAAGAAATAACAAATATTGGAATGACCAAAATCCCTCTCGAACTTTCTTACTCATCACAAACAATGACGAGAGTATTGTAACTTATCATGAAGATGGGTATCTCCTGCATATTTCACCAGGGGAAGACCTCTAGAGTGTCGACTACCATCGCAGAGGAGGAATGCGTAAGGAAGAAACAAAACCCTAAACTCTAGGCGGGAGAACCCCAATCGAGCATTAACCATTACTACACAGACTGATAGTAGGAGTACGAAGGCGTTATCCAACCATGTGACATAATAGAAGTGGCATAAGTGTATTGAATACAGGGTGAGTCGTGGCCTTGGAATGCGAAATCACAGGGCCTCCATTAATAAACTAGACAGAGGGTTATTAAGTCCGACTGACAAAAAAACTCTCAGACTTCTTTTCGAGTTAATGCACTATCACGACTCGCTCATTGTTTAGTTAAGATGATTTAGTTCGTTAGCCCTTTAGTTGGACTATGGGGAGGGTCAATTAGGATTAGAGTGAGTTGAAAGTTAAGTACTTTTAAATTCTTACAAGTTGCGACCCTTAACCCTTGAGTTTCTCCTTTTATAAAAGTAAATTTTTTCATATTCTAGTAAGGGACCATACATAAGGGTGAGGGTTAAATTGTTTGTATGACTAAAAGTCCTCTATATGCCATAAATGTATAGATATAATTGTATTGTGTCTATTAATGAGATGGAAGGTGATGCCAAAGTCAGTTATTAAATAGGAGAAGGAGGTTCATAGTAGTTCAATTGTCATTAATAACTTAATTGTTTGAAGACTAGGAGAAGTAATGTTTCTCAAACATACTAATAATTTTTTTTTTTTTTTGGGTAAATTGGGGTACATTACAAATTTGATGTTAGATGTTCCATTAACTACACAAGAAACTCTTATGAAGTATATAGGAGGTTTACCTACTTATATTTGTAATATTGTTTTTATGTTTGGACCTAATAATACAGATGATATTTATGTCCAAGCAACATACATTGAAATAGGAAAAACTGGAGTTAGTGTATCGGGGGAATCATCTTCAAATAAAGATGGAAAAGGCAAAGGGAATGGGGAGAAAGCAAATTCAATGACAGTAGAGAAAGAGAAGCTCTCTTGCAATTATTGAAAGAAAGAAGGGCATGATGATGAGAACTGTTGGCAATTGTAGCCAGAGAAGAGACCAAAGTGGTTCAAAGAGAGGAAAGGGAGGCAAATAGTTGTAACATCAACATGAGCAACAAACTTGGGGTATGATTCAGGTGATAAGTCTAAAATTACAACAGTTGGTTTAACAGGTAAAATTGGTGATTGCTTTGATTCAAGATGTAAGTTGTTTCATATAAGGGTCATAATGAAATATACTAAGATGGATACATTGATAGATAGTGGATCTCAGTCTAACATAATTTTAGAGGAAGTGGTTAAGAAATTGGTATTAGAAACTAAGATGCATCACAAACCTTATTCACTAAATTGGATATGAAACTATCACAAATTTCCCATAATAAAGGAATGCATCATAAAGTTTTCAATTACATCTAAGTATGTGGATGAAGTAACATGTGGTGTGGATCCACTAGAAACATGTGGAATGGTCTTATGAAGCCCTTATTTATATGATCACAAAGAAATCTTCTATATGGAACACAATCAGTATCACTTAATTAGAAAAGACAATGAATATGTTGTACATGCTCATCACATAATAGAAAAACAATCTCTTCTCACAATGGAACAATTAAAGAAGGCATCTTATGGAAGCAATACACCTATACTTGTGCTAAGTAAAGCAGTTGATGTTAAGCATGAACATGAAATGGTTGTAGGATGGGAATTCAGTCATACTTTTCTTCAAGATAAGTTAGTGTCGTGTAATCGAGTCAAACATATTGGTTCATTTACAGTCATATTTCTAATGTTATCGTTGCTAATGATTTCTACATGGATGGTAGTGGATTCAGTAAGATGTGAATGAGTTCAAACAATATGCTTTCAGTTTCCATGGTTATTATGCAATCGATTATGATGCGACATATGCACAAGACATAGTTTAAAGACAAAGGACAAGTGGGGAGGCCTATCCCACACTGGATGACTCATTAATATCCTTTTGGAGGAAAAAATGGTCTTAGTGGGGAGGAATGATACAAAATGGATTGAGCAATGCCTAAAAATAGAAGTTATCGAAATCATAGGAAACTAATCCAATCGCATCACGCTCGTTGAGTCAATTTCGACCATATATGTTTTTCAACAAATGGACATTGTATGCAAACATTATGGTGATCTGAAGTTCAAGTCAAAAATCCAAAAAAGACAAAGTAAACCAGTCAAAGTCAATGGTCAAAGTCAACAATCAACGGATGACATCATCATGACACATGGCAGCACTAGATGTTGACATGTGTCAGTCAAATTTTTTATTTTCAGGGATGACTTGGACTGGTATGAAAGTGACATGTGCCACTGTAAATAAGCGACACATTGCACTATAAGGATGTTGACACGTGGCAGGGTGACACATGGCATGGTACTGACATGATACATGGCACTCTATAGATGTGACACGTGATTGTACAAAATGATGACATGGTAGTATGGATGACACATGGTAGGTGATTGGGTAGTGATGTGGCAGTACAAATGATGATGTGGTAGGGTCATAAGATGACATGGTAGTCGTACAGATGACACATGGTGAATGATGTGGTGATGATCTGGACTGTACATATTGACATGCGGTATTCCATACGATGATGTGGCATTGATATAGATGGCACATGCCAACTGATGTGGAGATGACGTGGACTATACAAACTAACATGTGGAAGTTTGTACCATGATGCTGAAGTCATACGAATGACATAAGGGATTCGTACGATGACTATGGAGGCTGATGTGGCGGGAAATGATGTAGTATGGGCCAATGATGAGGTGACATGTGGCCCAATGAGGAGGTGCCACGTGGAACCTTCTAGAAGGTCAACTAAATTTGTGCCAGTTCCACCAAATCTATCGGTTCCACCATATCTGGCTGAGATCCTCCAAATCTGGCAGAATCTCGCTAAATCTCGCTAACTAGCTCTAAGTTTGGCAACTTTCACTAAATTTGGTGTAGTCCATCTTATTTAGATGGGCATGGAAATCGAGAAACGTTAAGTTTTATGGCATGCAAATCGAGGTTGTATGGACTATACGGATCTCACAGGGCGTAACATTGGGATTCGTGTTGAGGGGATGCCCCGAGATACTATTAAGAAGCAGGTTGAATTTATACTCAAAAGTTGTAGAATTTTGAGGGGATTTTGAATATGGATTATGTTTTTGCATCCGACTAGACGAACAAAAAATTTCTTCGAGATCCCAAGGTGTCGAGCCAAGCATAGCCGACTTCATACTCAAAAGTCTTAGAATTTCCTATTCCACCCAATGGTAATGTTTGTTTCTCTCCAAAAGTTGTAGATCTGAAAGGTGGTTTCAGAAGCTGTTATGTAAGCCTTTCCTTTGTAATCTTAAAGCATTGAATATTAATAAGAAACCTTCCCCACTGAGACAAATGCCGGAAGACGTAGGAAAACTTGTGTCGAACTTTGTTATCAAGCTTGTTGTTATGGTTTGCTGTTGTTATTGTTCAATTGTTTTTCTTTATGTGTTCATATGGCTACAACATTCTTTCATTAAGATTATTCTCTTAATTCCTAAATGGTAAATCAACTCATGCATAAAGTTAACCACGTTTTTAAAAGATCATTTTTGGATCAACAATGTTGACTAAGAAGAACATATCTAAGAAAAAGAATTGGAAGGAGACTATTGTTGGGGTGTAGGGTTGACCTAGAGGAACCCAACTCAGAGAAGTTTTCTAGGTGAAGGGAAAACCTCGAGGAAACAAAAAAAAAAGAGAAGGATTCATTGGGGTGTAGGGAGGAAATTGAGGAAACAAATTTTCTAAGGTAATTGTAATTTTTATTGGGGTGTAGGGTTCATCTTGAAGAACCAAACTAGAAAAAACGTTTCGGGTGAAGGGAGGACCTTAAACAACCCTTGATGAGGCCACATTACCTTTACTCCATGGTAATTAGCTTGTGGTCCTGATTTCATAATAAAAACCATATTGTACATTGTATAGTTCACATTTAAGAGTAACCATAACTTTGCTATTTTTACTTCAATAGAGCCTTCACTCCTCCCCATTTCACCCATAGGGAGGATCACAATATTTCAACCCCGTTAAAAATATGTTTCCTTCAATGCTTGTAGTGAGATTTATAACCAGAAATCATGGTCCCATCTCTGGGTGCTAGTAAAAATGTCTAAGTAGTCCAATGAACCAAGGTCCCATGTACAAGGGTTGGATTCAACACCAAAGTTATTCCAAGTGCCTCGTCAATAGTCCTATGCCTCATGTGAATATTGATCTCCACGATGAAGTATCCAAAGTCCCATGGGCAAGTACTAACTACAACGCTAAACAAAACTAAGGAAGTTGAAAATAGACTCAATCCCTAGCCCCTTGTCCAGGTGCTTATGTTGACACCCCATTGATGGCTCCTAAGCTTAGTGAATGGTTGAGTATTATGCTCAAAATGCCTAGCACGGTGATGTAGATCCAAATAAGTATAATTCATAATGTCCAAAAAATCATCCACTAAGTTGTAAATGATTAGTTATGGATCTCGAAAGAATAATAGCTCTAGAGAATATGGAAGTTGAATGCCACAAATTATAATGGGCTCTTAATTTCCCTCAATGTTTCTACATAAGATGAAGTAGAATCATCAAAAATAAGGTTAAAATACTTCTCTTTTTAAAAGTGACAACTATCCATGTACTAGTTATCACAAACATCATCTAAATGCCACTAGGTATATATATATTGATTACAATCCTAAATGATGAAAATATACATGCCATGAATGTTATAGCTCTTAAAATTCTCATAATATTTACAAACTTCAATCTCCCCTTTTATGGTCATTCTTTGGTTCCATTAACATTTAAGGTTGAAAATTTATTATAATATAGTACATGGAATATTGATTAGTACATTGAATATTGATTAGAAGCATAACATATAATAAATCACTACCTTAAAATAAAATATAATAAATCACTACCCTAAATATTGATTAAAAGTATAACATAATAAATCAAAAGTCTTGAAAATCCTTATACACTAGCATTGGTTTGGTTGCAATCTAAGTACACTATGAAACGGTATCACTCTAAAATGTCTACATCTTTACATCGTACACTCGCTTCCACTAGGAAGTGTTCAATTTCCCCACGTAACCTCCGTTTAGAAACCGGATGGAAAATTTCAATATTGTAGGTCCGTAAAAATCGGAACAATCCTTTGCACTCGTGCAATATATTATGCTTTCCAACGTCAATCGTTCCACACAGTGCAATGGCAGACATCAAATGTTGACATCCTTGATTAATATTTTGGTACGCAAATTATTATTTGTCTTATTAATCTTCCTTGATTAATATTTTGCGCTATATCTATTGAATTTGTGTAAGATTAATGGTCAGCTACAAACACTATTATGTCATACGCAACTTTAATTTGTATAAGAATAATGGTCATAGCCAAATTAACATATGATAATTTTCATAATTCGATAAAAATTTGAAATTCTCTTTAGTTAACGAAAAACGATGAAGGACGATCTGATCCACATTGATTTATATTCTAGAACTAATAGTTTTTGACATTTTGCAAGTATCCAAAAAAATGAACGACGCATTATGCATTTCAGAAACCAGTCAATCGGTATTGCAATAGCCTGTAATGACCAAATTAATTGAACATGGTAAATTGTCATGAACGAACGAAACATTTTTCAGGTTGACTCTGCAATGCCGTCTCTTTTGAATTGTAAACGATAGAAGTTGAATAATCTAGCCTTGGTAACTGCATTCTCTGTGTCGGGCATATGAAAATTCCACCCAGGAATACACAAAAGTAGGAAGAATAGTACGTACTTCTACAAAAGTAGGAAGAATACACGCATTGCCATGAAATTTGGGACGTTGAATGGTACGTACTTTTAGAAAAGTGATGCTTAGTTTACCCAATCGATTCCGACTTTCTTACTATTCCTATCAAAAGTGTAGATCACTAAAGTTTCCTATTGTAAGAAGTGACATTACATAGACTAAAACCAATCGTGGTAAGAAGTGAATCGTATTCGTAGACTAACTTTTCACGTCGATGTCAATCACATTTAAAGCGTTGCCTAGTTCAAAACCAATGCTTAATGTCGTTGCAGTTGCATTGATGATGGTAAGGCACTGGTCAGTAGTTTGTATGGATTATGGTAATGCTTTGGTCAGTACTTTAAAGCAGTTGCTATTTTGGAATAAACAATTACTATTTGAATAGGTAAGGGGTTGACAAGGTCTTATTAATCCACCAACATAATCGGGCAACAAATGAATAAAACGGCCAGGGAAGCTACGTTATTACAACAATCCTTACCACTCCTACAATATATTATCCTTCCGTACAATGACAACGGTAGATATCAAATGCTGACCTGGAAGGCATTTTGGTACGCGAATTATTATATTTTATGGTGCATCAAATATTAATATATATTTACCGATATAGATAAATATATATATTTATAGACTATACCGGACAAATACGAATGGCATTGTCACGTGCAATACCTGGCGGGCAGCGAGGTATGAAGTTTGATAACTGCGACTGCCGGCCTTAAGTGATTCCGCGAGCGAATCAAATTCACAGTCAGACGGATTGTGCTCAGCAGTGATGGCCAACAGGGTGATAAGATGGTATAGTTTGCATTCTATTAATGGATCTTGAGCGTCTGGATGAGAGCGGTCAAGATATTTTAGTGAAAACAATGATTAAAGCACTCACCCCTAGCCAATAAGCCTTCTAATTTTGGAAGAAAACAATTATTAAAGCACCCACCCTTGGCCAATAAGCCTTCTAATTCATAGACCAATTTTATTAGATAAATCGATTTAAAAATAACACCAAAATAAATAAATAAATGATTTTCCAAAGTTAAACTTGAGAATATTACTAAACTTTTTGAGTCAATGTCTAAAGTAATAGCAAGTCAAGGCTAACCTAATGCTATATACCTGAACTTAGGTAGTTATAATAATAGGTATACTAATAAGTAATTTTTATTATAATAACAATAATAATGTATTTTTAAGTTCATTCTCAATTTAGGTATCAAATTTGAAACAAGAAGGTAACAATGATAGAGTTAATCAACACGACCCACATAAATGAGGTAAATGATAACATAACCACCTAGCATACTAGTACATTATGGATCGATTTTGACCATTTAAAATCTCAACGCTAAGATACAAGGAGGTGTTTACATCCCACCCAACACAATAAGTCCAAAATAACTAAAGGAAGAGGACATCAAGATCATACAAACACAACCATAAACAAGCTAAACATGAACTTAATACTTAGTGCGAGTGAGAAACAATTCAATTCACCATCACTAGTAATCAAGTCATCATCATGAGGCAACACACGGTCCAACTACGGTACCCTACGCACTTATCGTTCAAAGCACACAATGATCCTATCATAAGGACCATGCCGCCACACTTATGCAGCTTAATTAAAGTTAATGCACTTAATTTAAACAACATCCTCTATCTAAAGTATAGAACTACAACCTTATCGATTGGAAGCATTAATAATTAGGCGTCAATGATATGATGACTTAAGAACATATTTCTTTTATGAGAAGACTTATATCTTATGGTAACCTCATTGCCTAAATTAGCCCTTTTAAATCCCATGAATCAAAGTCTTGGCTGCTAGATTCTAAAGATTAATCATCGCTAACATTGAAACATAAGCTAGAAGATATAGTTGAATTGGTCATCTTGCTAGATGATCTATTACATATCATGAACGAAATTAAACTATCCAAATTGAATACAAGGGCAGGCGAAAGGAATGATCAGTTACAAAAATACAAGGGCAGGCGAAAGGAATGATCAGTTACAAAAATGTATTAGAGGCAATACAATCCTTGAACCATATTAGCATAATAAGTCATGATATCATTCATAACTTAACCATTAATGTCTTCCTAAGAAGAGCTTCTAACCCATAATACCATAATACGTCAAAAGCCTAAATCTAGTTAATCGTTGTACCGTGTACGCTATAATGAAATCGACTTGTTCAGAAATGTTGAGTTAAACTAGCCAGTCCAAAGCACGTGGCAATAAACTTATAACAAGTCAAGTAAAGCGCAAACCAAGTAAACTCAGCATGGATATTTAGTTCATTTATTTCTGAGTTAAATTGTAAAACCTTCTAGACATTCCGTAAAACTAAAATGCAAGGATTCTGTAAACAACATGGCAACTATTGTCAAGCTACATGTTGATGGCGACTTTAGAAAACATGTTTAACTCTTGTAAAATAAATAAACTCCTTGTATATTTAAAAAAATGCAAGACCTTTGATAATGGTCAGATGATATTTACCGACGTAAAAAGAATCCTTACGTTGTTGAGAAAAAAATGATTTAAAATTTTTCAAAGTTTATAAAAGCAGCTCGTTATGGTGCTGAAAGTAAACAATCTGGCTGCTAATAAAAACCCAAGAGAAAACCATCGGCTTACATGTCTCATAAACCCTGGCTGCTAATAAAACCCCAAGAGAAAACCATGATTGACCTGTAGTCTAACACCTATATATATAGACACCACAATATTAAAGTTTGCCATCAGACAGAAATTTAAACTCATTATAAAACAAGGAACCGCCACAATCTGGCTGCTAATAAAAACCCAAGAGAAAACCATCGGCTTACATGTCTCATAAACCCTGGCTGCTAATAAAAACCCAAGAGAAAACCATGATTGACCTGTAGTCTAACACCTATATATATAGACACCACAATATTAAAGTTTGCCATCAGACAGAAATTTAAACTCATTATAAAACAAGGAACCGCCACTTGCCAACTACTTCAGATATTTCGATTTAGATAAAAGCTAAAATTCGCCTACGTAATTGTAATTTGCCTACTGACGGTAACTGGAATTCACGGATAAGAATTGACATGCATTTTTCAATGCCATTCACTCATAGGATTGGGTAATATTTAAAATTCTAATTAAAGTTCATCTAAGAAAAACCCAAGAAACAGTGCCATTTACTCAGAATTTCAAACAATAAAAACCAGTTATGCTCAACAATAAAAACAAGTTCTGCCCTGCTTTTAAAACGCCGTTATAAAAACAAAATCTACCCAGAATAAAACGCAATCGCAGGTTTTAACAAAACACAGGTAAGGGTGGGAGCCTGAACTCATTTTGAACACCAGCAGATCAGACCAACTCCAAATAAAACGATTTATAGTCCACAACAATAAATCCCCTAAGAGAGATTTTTATTTTTATTTTTTTTAAAAAGAAAAACTCAGATCGCAATGAATGATTAGAATGTTTGAAATTCGCATAAAAAGATTAAGAATAAAGTTAAATCGTGAATACTGTCAAAACACATCAAAAGATTAATAACACAGGCAATAGCCTAACAGGTGGAATTAGCGTTGCACCACCGGAATGTAAGAAGGCCAGTAGACAACTTGAATGAATGATGGTTGTAGCGCTCCCTGAAAGTGGACTACAGATAAATAATCAAGGAGCGCTTTGTGTGCAAAAGAGACTATAAACACAAAGGAGATAGTCTCTATTGGGGAGATCATAAATCCTTACATTAACAACAAACGCCTTACTCTTCTTACCCCCGAGCCCCCGAGATGCAAAGGGGCCACGCACACAATACCATAGAATTCTAGCACCCATCTGGCCTCGCAAGGTCGAGCTACCACTCGTTAACCAAGCTGGGTATCCCAACTCCCACAAGAGAAAATTCAGTCAAGATGAAATTCTAGCAGCGTAACCTTACCCAAACCAAACGTGCCATACTCCTCCTCCGCCATCATTTTTTATGAATTTTCAAGTGATTAGTTTCTCAAACCCTCATTAGATTCATTTTTAATTTATTTAATCAGGAAAAACCTCCCCCGTACACATGTACCATAATCCCCTAGTTGCATCGAAAAATCAAATTATTAATTAATCAAATTTTCCTATTTCCCTCACCCACCTAAAAGTGTTCCTCAAAACCCCATTATTCCTTTACAATTTTTTAATGACTTACGCCTTACTTAAATCCTAGTTGAGTTCATAAATAGAAAGTTCCAAAGGGTAGATTCCTTACTAAGTTAGACATTCCCTTTTTTTCCTTAAGTTTCCCTTTTTCTTTAAGTTCCCCCCCTTTTTTTTAAGTTTCCCCCTTTTTCTTTTTAACTAAAAAAATCAGATTTAGCAACTGTAGAAAAACAACCATTTACCCTTTTAATAAATTTAATACTCCATTATAATTTTTTTACTTTAATAATTAAAGTTTGAATTTATTTCCCCCTTGTTATATGTCTAATTATTTTTCTTTACAGAGGTTATACTTAGACCTAGGTTTTAAATTCACTAGGATTGACGACACTTCTTAAGGGAAAATTTGGTATTAAACTTACTTATCACATCATTTATTTTAAGGCCAGTTAGGTCCTAAGAAGGCATAGTTTTCTAGGCACTAGGTTTATAAATTTACCAATTAAAATTGCAACGTTCCCTTCAGGATGCACTATGTTCTCCAAGAGTGCCACTCGCTTCTTTCCATTTTATTTGCACGACGTGCCCTTCAATACGCTCTACATGCTCCAAGGGTGTCACTCACCTCGTTCTGTTTTATTTGCAATACGTTACATGTTCCAAGGGTGCCCTTTGGTAGATGTCAAACCCATGGAGTCAATACTCCATCACGTGATCTTGTGGGAGACTAAGGGACTCTAAAGAATAAGGACCCTTCCTTATTGTGTGCCCCTTAGAATCATCGTGAGAAACTATCACAGTCTACCTTCACAACATCGTGGGTCTTCTCAAACTAGGTAATGGTTAACCTACAGTTCGAGCCATGACGAGAGTGCTAGTAGGTTGTAGCAGGGCTACTGCCACACCTCTCACATAATGTCTCTGGTTGTCATGCGTGACCGCTTTACTCCAAATGTGAGTTTGGTCAGTAAGTTATCGTTAGCCTGCATCCATCAACGAAATATATCACCGATAACAATCAACATCATAATATCTAATCATATGTACACATGTCACATGAATAACCTTCAAACCCTAACAATCCACTCCCTCACTCGATCCCGAGTCAAAGAAGCTTCATCGATGCCTCGACATCCTCAATGTCGAGAGTCCTGCACACTCAGGAGAGCCTTGTCAATAGCACTTGTTGATACAAACACAACAAAAATAACATATCATCATATCCAAAATGTTTCATAATTTCATAATCAAAACAACCAACAGTATAATGACCCAAATCTCTTGCACGCAAGTGTCCTCAAAGAATAAGTCTGCTCACTGCGTGAAAGAGCTGGATGTTACAAAATTGGTGTATGAGACCCCCTCCACCCAACGATTTGACTAGTAAAGTCTACGAAGGTATGCATACCCTACCCCCCTCTCAAACATTACATCAAATATTGATATATATTGATGTTTGTTGTTAGAGATTGTAAAACTACACCTACTAATAAGTAAAAAATTATTTAAATCCTTTAAGAACTTAATAAATAATTTATTCTACAAATTATATTGATCAAAAACAAAAACATGTATGTCCTAAGGTTAAGTGCACAAAAAGAAACATATAATGTATAATCATGTATAATTTGATTTAATCGTATTGATTAAAAAAAAACATGTATGTATTAAGGTTAAGTGCATAAAAGGAAACATATAATTTATAATCATGTATAATTTGATTTAATTGAAAATAATTTCAAGTGGTGGTGTTTTCTATTAGAAATAATACATTTAATTTAATTTATTTTATTCTTATTTGGTTTTGGAATTTTAAAGGAAGTAAACTTATATTTGGTACTCAATGACAGGAGTGCCCCATGCTAAATAATCTTCTTTCATTATTCAAAACAATTTTCAAACACAATTCCTAAACATAAAAATGCAGCTTCTCGATTATTGTGAAGATAAAATGTTACTTTCATTAATGACCTTACTAAGGCATACAAGAAATTGTAAAATGATATCCCTTTGAGTCTAGTTAAATCACATTTTTTTAACAACTAAAAATGATCGATGATAATCTTTGTAATTCAAAAGATGGAAATTTGAACAAGTCATCATTAATGATGAGAATCTTTGTTTCTTACTAAAGAATGAATGTACTTATAATTTTTTCAACTTGAGGAGGTTAGAGGATGGTTTCAAATGCTAAAAGAGGATACGTGTGTTCTGTTAAGAAACTTGTTTTATTAATCTATGTAGATTTTAAAAGATATTTATTGTATTTAGGGTAGTAAGCTGCTTTAGACTTCATTATGGGGAGATGTTATCATGTAATGTTAGATTAGATAAGGTTACATTAAAATAATAATAATAATAATAATCATAAAAGTCCACCCAATTAAATAAATAAATAAATATTTACCTATATTTAAATAACAATACATAAATTAAAATTTATAGATTAAAATTTTTTATCTATTAATTGTTTGATAGATTAAAGTTTAAAATGAATCAAAACTAATTTATAAATAATCACAATAACATAAGTATGAAACAATGACTAATTTATGAAAAGACAGATATTGCAAAACCCCCCAACATGTTGTTTAAAAAAATCCCTTATCTTAAAATAATACAAAATTAACAATACAAATCTAACATTGGGGAAAGTATCATGCTAATGTAACTATAATCTTGACAAAAAGTGTGACTAAATTATCAAAAAGTACGAGTTTGGATATCTCTATTTTGCAAAGGCCTCAATATTATTGCATCGAGAAGCATTGCTATTATTGCATCGAGAAGCATTGTTGTGTGTAGAATGAGAAAATGTTGTGAAGTAATTTAGTGGACTGAAAAGGGATCTTCTCCTCTTCAAAAGTATTGTAACTTGCTCTATTAAATTTCTCTACTATGTTTTCATTCTAATGTATTGTGTTTCTTGACAACTTTAAATTTTTTATTATGACCGGTAGGTTAAATACTAGTTATTAATGAGTTAAACTATTCATTACTTATATCAACTTTGGAGATGGTTCTTAACCCCGTCCTCCAAGTTGCAATATATATAGTAGACCCATAATATTATTATAACCATGTTATGCTGGTAAAAGTGGAGCGAATCAATGATTTCTCTTTTGAAAATGTTTAAAACTAAATTGGTAAAAGTGGAACGAATTAATGCTTCCTCTTTTGAAAATGTTTAAAACTACTTTACATTTCGGCCTTAGGGTCTCTACGGATATCATAAAAACGTTTATTTTCTAACAACTGTCACATTGAAAGATACATACACCCATAACGTCATATGTTACAGAACTTGAGTTAAACGTCGACTTGTTTAATGACTAACCATGAATAGAATCAGGTTTACAAAATAGCTAGGTTAATGGTTATCCACGAGGGAAGGGTCTGAGTAGGCCACGCCTTGGCGCCATTAATTTTTCTACCTGTCTCATTCTAAGAGTACACCAAGCCTCAAGTGTGGCATGGTAATCGATTCTATCATATTTTCATTGAATCAACTCCTTTCGATAACGTAGGGTTTTGTTGTTTCTCTTTTGTGTTCGCATGGCTCACTCAACCCGAGCTATAATGAATGCCAAATATTTGCAAGTGATAGCTTACTCCTCTACTATTAAGGGTTGGATAGTTTAAAACTCATATCTGGTTTCTTGTTCTGGTATTTATCTAACTTGAAAACTAATTTGTAAATGTTCTTTGTATGGAATGATAGGTTAGTTGGAGATAACAACTTTCCCAAAGAGCATGCTCGTTGTCCATTCAAGTTTCCAAAAAACATGCTCATTGTCGATTCGATTACTAAGGTAAGGAGTGATTTTATTTACACTATGTAGCCTTAAGTTTTGTTCGTGAATATTATTCCTATGTGTCTAACAGTATTTGGCCTCAGATTCTATGAAGGCTCTACTGAAACCCTTGGTGCAAAGTCGAATTCAGATAACCAGGTATCGTGTCTTGTATTCTGGTGAATACCCATGTGCCTTCTCCGTAGGATAAGAAATATCCTTAAGAAAACGATGTTGAGAGAATTAGATGGGTGATAACGCTGAGTTTAGATTCTCTTCATCTGGTTAGAGAGCTTAGGTAGTGATGCTATGATTTCCATGTTATTTCTTTAAATGATGATCTCATGATAATACCTCATTAAATTGTTTTAAACCATAGGTTTTTCTTTAATCGTTTACAATATTTGTGAATACACCATATTTTGTGTTGAAATGGTTTCTCATTACGAGTTCTACAAGCGTTATTTTGTTTCTAGTTTAGTTCGAGGAAAAATATTTGATTTTTTTCTTTGTACTAATATACATTGTCTATTGTGCAAACATGTTTCTTTTCGTTCTGAGCCAAAAACGTTTTTCTTTTTCTAAACAAATAATCCTTTTCTAAACAAATAATCTTATTTAAAATAAAATAGATGTGTTTCTTTTCTTTCTAGTTGAAACATATAAATAATAAATTTCCTACATGAAACAACATTGTACAGACTCTGTTATGTATTTCATGTTGCATTGGTAAATAAATAAACACTGCAAATAACATCCTACAAGCATGATCATTATTGTCATGCTATCAACATTTAAATTATAAATAGAACACAGATATATATTTGGGTATAATCACTAATGTAACTTTTGCAACCATTCTCTACTATAATACTTGATAATCATTAGTAAAACAAATATAAATAAAAGAAGAGAATATATATATGAGTATGGTTTATTTCAGTAATTCGGAAACAAACTTAGTAGAGAACGAGTTCCTCTTTTACTTGTCCTTGTCACCCCAAACATAAATCATTATTCCATGGGGACTAAAGTTGTTTAATCTTTCGCAAATTTCATAGATTTTGGTTCTTCTATGAACGATCAAACTCTTTTCCTTACAAGTACTCAAGAACATCCTACCTCATAGCATACATGTCTTTAATATCTTTTCTAATTCTTTTTAGGTTGGACTCATCCCTAACTCATAGAATATTCTTGGCCTAATTTTGTGTTATCTTGTTGCCTCACATCCCACACCTTTGGGAGTAGGGTTCCACTTGTCCCATGGAAAAAAAAATCATTTGGGTAGTTTTATCCTTTTCACTCACCCAGGGAATAATGATTTACTCTTTGTAACTAGATTCCATAATGAGTTTGTCCTTGTTGATTAAATAAATTAAAAATAAATGTTACAAAAATCTTGCTTATGATGACATAGTTCCACATAAGCATTTTCCAATAATTTCCAAAATACAGATTTTGCCATAAACTAGAAATAAATTGAATGTTTAAATCTACAAAGTGATGGGTATTACATTTATTGAGTGCGTAAATTATTCTCACATTTTAAAGAATAAAAGAATATTTATCAAAATATTTGTAACATCCCTCTCTTGCACGCATTGAGCGAACTTATTCTTTGAGGACGCTTGCTTGCAAGTGATCCGGGTTATGATACTATCAGTCGTTTTGATTATGATTGTGAGATATTATAGATTTGATGATATGTTATTTTGTTTTATATACATCTAGATAGGTTCTATTTATTGGGTTGTCCTTAGTGTTCAGAAATTTGGAAATTGAGGATGCAAAGGCATCGATGAAACCCCTCAGACTCTGGATCGAGTCATCGAGTAGATTGTTGGGTTTGAATGTTGTTGATGTGACATATGTACATATGATTAGATATTACAATGATTGATTATTATTGCTTATATGATTTGTTGATGGATGTAGGCTCACGAGAGCTTGCCGACCAGACTCACATTTGGATTAAAGGGGTCACGCACGACAACCAAATACATTGAGGGAGAGGTGTTGCAGCAGCCCTGCCACAACCTACTAGCACTCCCGTTGTGGCTCAAAGTGTAGGTTAACAATTACCTAGTTCGAGAAGACCCATGATGTCTTGAGGTCAGATTGTGAAAGTCACTTACAATGATTCTAAGGGGTACACAATAAGGAATGGGCCTTATTCCTTAGAGGCCCTTAGTCTCCCACAAGATCTTTTGGTGGAGTATTGACTCCAGGGGTTTGACGTCTACCAAATTCATTCAAGAGGCATGTGGCACCATTGGAGAATGTAGTATGTCTCGAAGGTCACGTCGCACAAATAAAACGAAAAAAGGCGAGTGGCACCCTTGGATCACGTAGTGCCTCTTGAAGGGCACGTTGCACAAATAAAATGGAAAGAGGCGAGTGGAACCCTTGGAGAAGGTAGTGCATCTTGAAGGGCACGTCGCACAAATAAAACAGAAAGAGGCGAGTGACACCCTTGAGCACATAGTGCGTCTTGAAGGGAACATTGTGATTTTAACTAGTAACTTAATAAACCTAGTGCTTAGAAAACTATGCCTCCTTAGGACCTAGTCAGCCTGAAAATGAATGATATGATAAGTAAAGTTTAAAAAAAAAATCCCTTCAAATTGTCACCTAACCTAGTGAATTTAAAACCTAGGTCTAAGAAGAACCTCTGAACAAAAATAATTATACATATAACAAGAAGGGGGTGAAGAAATTCAAACTTTAATTATTAAAGTAAAAAAAAAATTATAATAGAAGATTAAATTTAAAAAAAGGGGTAATGGTTGTTTTTATCTACATTTGCTAAATTAATTTTTAGTTAAAAGGAAAATAGGGTAAATGGTTGTTTTTATCTACACTTGCTAAATCACTTTTTTAGTTAGAAAGGAAAAAGGGTAAATGTTGTTTCTATCTACACTTGCTAAATTGATTTTTTTAGTTAAAAAGGAAAAATGAGCAAAACTTAAAAGAAAAAAGAAACTTAAACAAAAAGGGAAACTTAAAGAAAAGGGGAAACTTAAAGAAAAAAAGGAATGTCTAACTTATTAAAGAATATTGCCTTTGGAACTTTCTATTTATGAACTCAACTAGGAATTAAGTAAGGTGTAAGTCTTTTAAGAATTGTAAGGGAATTTTGGGACAACGATGAGACTTTTTAGGAATTCTTTAGGTGGGTGAGGGAAATAGGAATAATTAATTAATTAATAAAATTGATTTTGTGGTTCAACTAGGGGATCGAGCGACATGTGTACGGGGGAGGTTTTTCCTAATTAAATAAATGAAAAAGGAATATTATTAAAATTTTGGGAAACTAATTACTTGAAAATTCTATAAAAATAATGGCAGAGGAGGACTCTGGATCACATCTGGCTTGCGTAAATTCACGCTACTAAAATTTAGTATTGACTAAGATTTCTCTTGTGGGAGTTGGGATACCCAGATCAGGTAACGAATGGTAGCTCGACCTTGCGAGACGATCTTGGTTCTATCATTCTCTAGGATCATGTGCGTGGACCCTTTGTGGCTCAGGGGGCTTAGGGGGAATAAGAGTACCCCAAGCATTGGCTGGGAGGTACCGGTGAGGTCACATCAGTTGGCAAGTAGGATCTGGATGGAGTGCGTGTGGGACAACAACTTCAAATCTTTCGCATTTGACTATGATACACATGTGTATATTTGTATTGAATGGTAGTATAAATATTGTTCCTACACCTTCATTAATGTACTTCTACTATGTTAAAGTTTATGTTTTACTTAGTGTAACACTACCGAGAGCTTTCATTTTATCTTTCAACAATTGTCTTGATGATCTTAATGTTTTATGATCACATAACTTAAAGTCATCCCAACCTTATGCTTGATGTATTTTGAATTGATTTCCCATGGCGAAACCAAAGTATGAATGTAATGACTTATGTGCTTCTATTTTTATTGATTTAACACAAAGAAAAAATGTGTTTTTATCCTATGTCCATTATCCTTTAAGTTATTCGTGAGTGCCTAAGTAGTTGGACAAGAACCGAATCGACTGTCTTCACGCTGGTGTTTAAGAGTGACATTCAAGTGTCGTGCTTTCTTGTGCATGGATAGTAAGTGAATGATAAATTTTCACTCAACTATCTATACATTACTTATCTCTGTGTTTTATTGAATGATACATATATGCATTTTCTTGAATGACAAATCTATGAGCTCGAATGATACATCTCTTTGTTTTCTAGAATGATAAAGCTCTGCGCTTGAATGATTAGCTTTGTGTTTTCTTGTGAATGATCATCTCTGTGTTTTCTTGTGAATGATTATATTTGCCTTGTATGATTAATATATAAAGGATTAATCTACGATTCCTTGGTTCCTTCCAAAAGGGGATAAATCATTTTTTTCTCCCAGCAAATTTGGGTGACTCGTACCCACCTTTTATCCGTTCTCTTTAACTCAAAAAAAAATTGAGTTATCAACAAAAATTTTACCATGGCGATTTTACCTCTGCGATTTCAACATTATATCCCTACCTACGATTTATCACTGAGATTTTACCACTGTAATTTACCATAGCGTTTTTACCTGTGCGATTTCAGCATGATCTCCCTACCTACTACTTACCACTACGATTTCCCACTGTGATTTTAACTCTGTGATTTTCTTTTATTAGACAACAATATCAATTATAGACAAACGTTTATTAATGGATAGCGATTTAATATTGTTGACAGTAAATATTATTAAACAACGATCTTGTATATATGTATGACAACGATTGTTGACAACGATCTTGTATATATTTGGACAACGATTTTATATATATTGCATGAAAATGATTGTATGACAACGATATTGTATATAACATGTATGACAATGATTGTTGACAAAGATCTTGTATATATGTTGATAGTGATTTTATATATATTTTATGACCACAATATCATGTATTAATAGACAACAATATCATACTTTTAATAGACAGAAATATCATATTTTTGATACACAAAATATCATATATTTAATAGACATCCACACAATGTATTTAATAGATAGCAATATCTTATTTTGATAGACAACATATCATATATTTAATAGAGAGTCACATAATGTATTTAATATACAACAATATCATATTTTTGATAGACAATATATCATATATTTAATAGACATCCACATAATGTATTTAATAGACAACGATATCATGTATTTAATAGACACAAATATTATTGTTAGACATATATTTATTAATAGACAACAATATTGATTATTTGACAACGAATATTAATAGACATCGATAATAATGTTAGACAACAGTATCATTGTTGATAACAAAAAGGGAATTAAAGGAGTTTATAAATTACAAGGTACTCGGACGAATTAAATGGAGTATTTATATACATGACTATTATAGATTTCAATTAATGTGGTTTAATATTGATAAGGAATTTTAGGGTCATGCATTTCACAAGTTTCTCATTATCTTATGCATAAGAGTGTGGATATGTCCATTATCATAATCTAAGGCATGTATGCTGGGGAAGGGTAATGATAGGTTTGGAAGATTTAACTTAGGCTTAAACAAGGAATTATATGTTAGTGAATGACAATTTTAGTGAGACCTTTTTTTTTCTAAAATCTTAATTAATTAACAAATGATTCGAAAAACAAGAGAGAGGATTTTAATTGGTACATGTTATTGTAGAATGAATTCTTAAGGGAATATTCATAGATGGAAAATAACGTCCTTTAATTGATATATGTTTGCAATATAATGTGTTGCACCAGGAATTTGATGTGATGTATGATTGTTATAGTAATCAGATTTCCCTTGCATCTTATTGACTTGTCCATTGGGTGCTTGGGTTTAGTCTTCATGTATTTTTGACAATTAATTCGGTCTCCTAGTGCATTGGATTTTTATTGGGTTATTGGTCCAGATAAGTTATGTTGTGCCTTGTTTATTGTCACGCCTACCGCATGTGATGGCATGATTCCTGATGAGGGGATCCTTGCACTCCCTGATTAATATATGTCAATGATAACCTGGCTAGAGTCATGTGTTTCTCGATGGGGCGTAATGTTTGTTGTAGTTGATGTTGGTACTTGTGTTGTAACACTTGTTTGTGCTTGTTCATCGCTCGCCGTGAAGGTTCAAGTTACCTGTTTCACTTGATGTTGGTTGTGTTTCATTGATATTGATGATTGTCCTTAGCTTAGTCATTTATTATGTCTAATTGGTTTTCGCGTGTTGCACCCAGTCACACAATGTGCTAGTATGTTGGGTTGTTGTTGTCTGTTGCCTAATTTGCATGTGTTGTGTTCATCATCAAGCTGTGTTGATTAATTGTTGTTGTTGTTGCCTTCCTACCCAAAAATAAAATTTCTTTTTGCGTTGCATCACATGTAGTCGCAACGACGGGGGTCATTACAATATTTACATTTATTTAAAATATAAGATCATTTTTTTGGAAATATCTTGCTTTGGAATAGATATTTTTGGCCACCATGAAGGGAACATCCCTAATTTTCACTTTCTAGTTTTGTTGAGCAAGGTGCTCTTGAATAAGTGTTGGTATGTTAGTTTGTGTCATTCTATTGTTTTGTAAACAATCCTCGCTAATCTAGTTGATGAGGGAACTTCATAAATAATAATTAATATGTTAGTCATGTCAGTGAGTTTCTAGGTAATTAACCTTGTCTATTCTATTTAAATAGGCCTCTTTAAAAGTAAAGAAACACCCTCCTTTGTAACTGCAAATAAGGTAGAGGAAAAATTTTCCTTGCATAATATTAAAGGGTTCCCCTCTCTTCTAGAATAGATTGATGGTAATTTTCAACTTATTATTTTTTCTCTTCATTCTAGTTGTGTGTTTCTCTCATGTTTTTTCGAGTGCACCTTGTTGTTGTAATCATGTTATTTATATATGAGTTGCATATAAATTGGTATCTGAAGAAAAATAATGGACGAATCTCAATTTTCCATTTAAGTTGTACTTAAGAAAGGAGTTCACCAAGTGGACTACAATTCAAAGATGATTTCCAAAGCCAAGGTCAAGTACAATACTTACGACAAGGAATTCTATATTTTAGTTCAAGCGTTGAATCAATGGTGCCGTTATATTTTTTCCAAAGAAACCATTTTTCATACAGATCATCATCCCCTAATATTTATTAATTTGCATAGTCAAGTACAGGAACAAAGTCATTTAAAGTGGGAAACATACATTCAACATTTTCCCATTATCATCAAGTACAAAAAATGGATCACTAATAAGCTCACGGACTTGTTAAGTAGACCTCCTACTTAGGTTATGCACATTTTAGAGGTGATTTGTGCAACCTATGATGCTTGGAAGGAAATGTATGCAACAAATCCATGCTTCAACGAGATTGGGGCACCATTGTAGCAACTGACATTCATCAATGAAATTCCCTTTTTGGATTACACCATCCATGATGGTTGGCTTTAAATATTGAACCAGTTGTGTGTGCCACAGTCCAAGGATCATCTTATCTTGATCAGGGAGGCCCATGCCTCTTCGTGTCAAGGCTATTTCGGTACAACCAAGACTATTATCAACCTCCAGTGCCACTTTTATTTTCCCACTCTACCTAAACATATGGAGAAATTCATTTGTGGCTGGTCACTCATTTCCTAAAGTAATGCTTATGACCACAAGCATGATATTTATAAACCTTTACTAGTACAATCCTTTCCATGGGAATTTATTTCCATGGAATTTTTTAGTGTTCTGCTTACAAATCTCTATAAAAATGATGTTATTTGGGTCGTAGTCTCTCATTTTTCTAAGATGATGCTCTTTCTCCCCTTCCATAAAACTACTTGTGCTACTCACAAATTCCCATGGAATATTTTAGTGTTTTGCCTACAAATCTCTATAAAAATGATGTTATTTGGGTCATAGTCTCTCATGTTTCTAAGATGGCGCTCTTTCTCCCCTTCTATAAAACTACTTTTGCTACTCACACCGCCCATCTATTTTTCCAACATATTTGGACACACTTTCAACTCCCAATAACATTATCTTTAAAAGGGACTCTCTCTTCCTCAGTACTTTCTAGAACACTCTCTCATCATTGTTGGGTTTTCATCTTCATTTTTCTAGTGTACTTCACCTCCAGATCGACAAAAAAGAAAAAAATTTCAATCATACCCTGGTCCACTCCCTTCACAACTACTTTGCAAAATTCAAACAATGGGATTTATATATGCATATCATTCAACACATGTACAATCAAGAAACACAACATTTTATTAATTATTTAGCTAAATTACGCACTTAGGTCAAACCTTCCTTTAAAGATTCCCAAGAATCTGCAAAATAATGCCATGATAAGAAACACATCTCTTTGTCCTTTTAGTGAGGAGACCGGGTTTGGATCCTACTCCATAAGAAAATATTCAAAGGCCTCCATCATAAGATGCACTCACTAAATTATGTCCCATGCATGAAGTTTGAATGGATTGGCGAGAATGCATATCGTTTGGTCTTTCTAGCATAGATAGGCATACATGATGTGTTGAATGCGAATAATTTGAAGTTTTTTGAGCCTCCTCTTTGCAAAGAAGCAGTCACAGTGCAACATCTAGTGGTCACTATTCCATATTTTCATCTTCCACTACTCTCAAACAAAAAGATTGACACACAAACTAGGAAAACTCTCCAACAAAAACATCTTTCAAATCAAGTCGGTAAAAAAAAGAAAACTTTATCTCAGGCCAAACAATTGTCCATTGAGATTTTGCAGTGCAAATTTCCTCATTTGCTAGAGGAATAAGGGATGTTTCTCGATCAAAACAAGGAGGAGTTGGTCCACTATCAAGGAAACATTCCTTCCTTTTCCACCTGGCATGAAAAAGTTTAGCATGTATTCAGTTATTTTCATTGTAATATGCCCTTGTTGGTTTTCTAGCAAGCCGCTCTTGAATAAGTGTTTTTATGCCAGTTTGTGTCAACCCAATGTTTTTTAAAAAACCCTCGCAGGTATGGTTGAGAAGGGAATTTTAGAAATGATAATTAGGATGTCAATAATGTTAGTAAATTGCTGGGAAAACATCCCTCATTGTTATGGCATAGAAGGTCACTTCATAAGTAAAGGATTAACTTCTTTTTAAACTATAAATAAGGTAGAGGAAAAAGTCACCCTACATAATATTAAAGGATGCCCCTCTCTTTTCGAGTAGATTGATGGTAATTTATGCTTATTATTTGTTCTCTTCATGCGTTTTATGTGTTTCACCTCTCTTTTGGCACTACTTTTTCATTTTTTCAGTTCTCCCTATTGTTGTGAGTGTGCTCATGAGATCTGAGTTGTGGATCATTTTCAAAATGCTTCACAATATTACATCATTTCTTTGGAAACTGTTATTTTAATGTAAGATAATTTCTTAAAATATTTGCATTATATATGATCAAATGATAAATGAGATATCTATTGAACATAAAATAAATAAAACAAATGGATAAATTAGAAAATTAGTGTTTGTTTTGAAATCAACATTTCCTATTATAATAATAATAATAATAATAATAATAATGAGAAAATGGATAATGTATAAAGAAACACATATATTTAATTGTACATGGTTCAAATGACAATAGCTTAGTGGTCTAATCTAAAAAAATAGCAACATAGCAACCATATAATTAAATATCAAAATATGAATATATTTATTAACACAATGAAGTTATAAACAAAATAAAATTAAATATTCCATAAAAATTACCATAAATAATATATGAAATAACATGTACTAATTAGTTTAATCCTCCATAATAGTTAAACACTAGAAATAGAATTATGAAGATTCCATAGACTAGACCTAAATAACATCTATGGAATACAAAATAAAAAAACACAATTGATGCCCTAAAGATTTAATTTCACAAAACTTTTTACTCTTAAGAACTATACAATTTGGATATGAAATTGTCTTCTTTACATATATATTCTTAATAGATAGATTTATCTTTTCATTTGAAACCATATACTCTGTATATTGGAACTTTAATAACCCTTTAATCCATATATCTGTGCCCTAATATGAAATCATCTCCTGAATAGATTTCAAATATTTGAATAAATTCTCATTTGACAAGAGTTTCAAAAAAAATATTGGAAATAAACCTAAGAAATGTATGCTCTATATGAATTGTGTAATATCTCGCTCTGGCACACTGAGAAAACCTATTATTTGAGGACACTTGCTCGCAAGTGATCTGGACTTTTCTGACATTAAAACATTTATAATCGATTATGATGCATTATGATAGATGACATGATGTTTTACTATTGTCTATACAGGTGTTATTGACTCAGTTTATTTGAGTGTGTAGGGTTTTTGACCTCGAGGATGCAGAGGCATCGACGGAACCCTTGGACTATGGATTGAGTCAGGGAGTGTGATATTTGAGTTGATTTATTTACCATGATATTTATTGATTTGATGATATGTTGTTGACATGTTCTGACATGATGGTTGATGATGCAGGCTGACGATAGCTTGCCGACCAGACTCACATATGGA
>ML776848.1:1721071-1746619 GCA_009831015.1 Picea engelmannii | reverse complement strand
TATATATATATATAATAAAAATAATAATGATAATCTTCATTAATCTTCTGAGAGGAAGGGGATATGAAATTAAATTGATTTATAAAAATCTTTTGCGATAAAATTTGAAAGGGGGAAATAATTGTTTTACTATATATGATATTTAAAAATTTATTCATTAAAAGAAAAATGGAAAAAGAGTAAGTTTCTGCACATGCCTTTTTGAGTTTAAATAAAAAGGGGAAAGAGGGAAATCTAAAATAATTAGGAAACTAGGAAAAAGCGGGAAACATAAAAAGAGAGGGGAAATTCAAGGAAAAATAAGATATTCTAACTTAGTAAGGTATATAGCATTTAAGAAATTTCTAATTTAAACCTAACTAGTAATTTAATAAGTGGGGGAAGTCATTAAAACTTGTAAGGGGATATGGGGACACCTAAGAGAGATTCTAGGAGTGCATTTAGGGGAGTGAGGGAAATAAGGGAAATTAATTAATTAATGAAATTACTTTCTGGAGGAATGAAGGGGATGGGTGACACATGTACGGGGAGGATTTTTATAAATTAAATTATTAAACATTTAATTAAATGAGATTTTGGGAAAGTAAAGGACTTCAAAACTCTATATAATGGAGGGAGGAGAACGATGATGAATCTCTTCAATTTCCGTAATGTTACACTGCAAAAATCAATACTTGACTGATTTAGTTTGTGGGAGTTGGGATACCCAACTCAGTGAGGAGTGGTAGCTTGGCCTTGCAATGCGAGCTAGAGCTAGCTAATTCTTTGGTTAGTCTGCGTGGCCCCTTTGTGGCTCAGGGGGCTAAGGGGGGAGAAGTGTATCCCTAGCATTGGTTGAGAGGTACCGGTGAAGTTTCATTGGTCGGAAAGCGAGAGTTACATGAAGTGCGTGGGACGTCAACTTAGAGCGGGCGATTGGGAAACAATACACTTCCTTTATTGTCACTTGGTAGATTGTTAGTATGATTTATAATTTTAGTTTTGCATGTTTAATTGGGTATGAAAAATGATGGCCTTACAATTCTAGTTGATAAGTGAAAATTTCCCCATGTGGTTTACTGATTGTGATGATTGTTGTTTATTTTTTCATACGTCCCTAACTCATCAGTCCATGCCTGAGGAGTCGACCAAGAGCCTGATCTACGGTCATTGCTTCGGAATTAATAGACCTATGGATATCAACGCCCTACTTTTTTGTGCGTGGATGATGAACGAAGGATGTTCTTGTCAGCCATCCACATCTATTGTTTTTCCTTAGCTAATTGAAGGTCTTTTACGCCTTCATGTCTTGATTAATTCCGCCATTGTATCCCTCATATCCCCTAAATTTGAATCTTCTTTGGCCTTTGCGTATTGTTTATCTTCCTCTCTAGGAATTACAATAACAGATTGTGTGACCACCTTCCCTTTCTCCTTCAGTGGTTGTGATCAAACCTTCTGACATTGTAATCATTTGTCCCACTACTTTACAAAGTTCTAATGACAGAGTGAGTGCATTTTTGAGGGACAACACTCTTACTTGGAAACAAAATCGTTCGATAGAATTTTAGCTCCTTTTAAAGGCCTTTAACACAGAAATTTAATATTGTTTAATTATTGTTGTGATTAGTATTGATTACCGTCTGGTTGAGAGTTGACATGGTAGCAATTTAATGTTGTTTTTTTACTGCAGCGATTAATATTGTTTACAGTCTGGAGCGATTTAATATGGTGGTAATTTTTCATTGATTAAACATTGTGGCGATCCATACCTGTAATAAGACAGCCTGTCTATACCTATAATAAGATAGCCCATCTATCATTCGTTGATCTTCCTATTTGCACTGGTATATATATATATATATATATATATATATATATACGATGGCGATTTTATATGGCTTACTCATTGATGATAGATAATTTATTTATTATTTGGACAACATTTATACCAACGTTTTCCCCTAAATTTCAATCAGCATTCAGCGATATCTTTTCATGTTGGCACAACTGTAACCTAGTTACACAACGATCCTAATAGGCAACGAGTAATTCACATAATTGACAACGATAGTCTTGTACTCTAGTATTAGACAAGGTTTTATCTCCTGTATTCACGGATAGTGTTTTATATATAATGTGGATGTGACACAGATTCTGTAAAGCATTTTATATATAATGAATGACTACATTTCGAACCTAGTATGACGACGTTGATGGTGTGTCAGTGCCTTGATGTGCATGTGTTTCTTTTATAAAATACTAGCGATATAATAACTAATAGGCCTCATTGTTAACGGACAACAATATTGTAATTAATATACCAGCAAATAGTAAGTGATAGATAACAATATCTCATCTAATTGTTGACTTTTAGATATTTCATTGATACCCTTAAGCATGTAAGGAGAGGCGAAAATATTCAAGTTATGTTGTTATTTCCCAAAAAAGATAGTAACTCCGCCCTACCAGACCAGTCGACAATTACACTGCCATTGCTTATTGTGAACTATGTGTGTTTATACACTGCGTGTGTTTATATACTACATGTTCTTATATACTTATATATTGTGTGTGATGAATTGAGAACTGCGTGTGCTTATATACTTTCAAAGTCGATCAATCCTTCTACTCTTCCTTTTCGAAGAAGACGATTTTTTGGCTGTTGTCCAGTCCCTCGTCACCTATCTCGTCACCTATCTGACGACCCACTTACCTACCCAATGGATAACTCGACTTCAACTGCCTTTCTTATGGGAACAAAAGATAAAATAAATTATAACCATTAAAGAAATCTATACATTAAATCCATCCATGCTCCCCACGAGATAAGGGTTCTCTTCATGTACAACTCCAGATATGGAGGAGAATCAAAATCAAATTCTGTTGTTATTATTCCACTCAGTCCTCGTGGTGCCTTGAACTTTTTCTCCTCGATTTTAGATTCATTTCATTGGAATAAGTGAAATTTGAGAGAAGAAAATGAGCATAATTTGGGATCATATTTGATGATTTATTTTTGATAAGGAACACAGACTATGGTTCATTTTCATAAAAAAAAAGAACAAGAAATCCTTGTAGAAATCTTTTAGTATTATTCTCAGAACTTGTAGGTCACTTTTCTTGGAAAAAACCTATATTTTAATACTTGATATTATCAATAACAAGAATAGCTATATTAGTGTGAATTTGGAATTAAAACTTTGTACACGAATCCCTATCATAGAATTTATGACTTAAATAATATCTAAGGATTTCCTCTTTGGAAAATCATGAATAAGGGAAGCAAAAGGGAATGATGACTACCTTATATGATATAATTAAGATGTCACCCTTAATTTATTTACTTTTAAATGAACTGATGATTGGCACTTGAAAATTTATTCTTTAAAAGTATATTGGGTGGGAAATTATTAAAATGTCATAAAATGGTTATTTTAAATGAGGAGTTAAGATTTGGGTACTTCCTTGCATGACTAGTTTAGAATTGACTATGGTATCGAGGTGTTGGCGAAGTCATATAAAAATTGTAATTTTTCCCTTTGAATAACATCATATGGAGTCTTGTCAACTAGATGCTTGAGGTGTGGGCATAGTCTTCTTGTCAATTGTTTCGCCTCTAGCACATTGGATTTTCTTGAATCCTTGGTCCCGTTATGATTTGTTGTGCCATGGTTGTTGGTGCATATATCATCTAGGGATGACATTATTCACAATGAGGGGATCATGGCATGCCCTATTGGATAGAGACGAATGATAACTTGGCCGGATTAGATGCCTTCAGTGTGAGTATTGTTGAGCGTTGAAAGTTTTCTTTTAACTCAGGGGTGAACACTTTCATGAGTTGGGTTCACGCGCACTAAGGTTATAGACTTTGTTCCTCAAGGTCATGGAATAGTGAGGGGGATGTTGTCCCTTAGCTTGTAGGCATGGTCCTATTGTGACATGCGGGTAGTCGTTTCTCCTTGTTGTTTTACACATGTTTCGCCCAGTTGCTCTTGTGATAGTGTGTGTAGTCATACTCACCCATTGCCGAATCGGCGTGCATGTGTTCACCATCCATGTATGGTTAGTTGTGTCACCGATCCCTTCCTGCCTAAAACAAAACAAAAAAAATCATTTCTACTTCACTTGTAGTCGTAACGATGGGGTCGTTACATATGGTATTAGAGCGGGTTCAACCCTACGACTTTGGATTGCCAGGCTTTCCACTATAGTAAACCATTGAGTTTTAACCTAGTTCTAATTAAAAACCTTAACGTGTCCATGCAGTGATCTCATTTAGAGGATGCCACAAAGGTTCGTAGCATGGTGCCTTGGAAGGAGGTACAATGCCTCCAGAAGTTCTCGCATGCTCAAAATCGAACCCCCAAGGGGAGGAACAAGTCCTTGGGATGGATTTTCTTGTAGTAAGGGATGATGATGGTATGACAAGGCTCGTCTTGGTAATGTTAAGGGCCTTGAATCACCATTAGTACTGAGAGGAAGCCAGGGTACCTGTACCCCTAAGGGTCCACAATGCGCCCTAGCAAGTACCGTTAGCATCCACTGACAGCTCGAGAGAGTTGAGTTCTTGAGTCCACGAGTGTCATGAAAGGCTATGTCATCGAGGCATAGATGTAGAGAAAGGTGTGGTTCTTCTCACTTCATTATTACGACCTCCAGCATGAAGGTCCACATGGTGGTCTCTCAACTAAAGGTGAGAACTCTTCTATGGTGGAAGATGCTCCTGCCACTTTTGAATAAGTCATCGATGATGTGTCATGGGAAATGTTCAAGGAACAGTTCCAGGAGAAGTATCTTTTGAGAAATTTGTTGAGTGTCATCTCCATGAGTTGATGCCTTGCAACAAGGCAGATGCACAGTGCCCAAGTACAAGGCCCATTGAGAGTTGCTTCAATATGCTCCACACCAAATTACCCAGAAACTTAAGATCAAGAAGTTCGAGTTGGGTACTATTTTTAGAATTCAACTTCTACTTTGGGTACCAGGAGTAATGGACCAAAGAAACTGTGTTGCACTGTGGGGAGCCACATTACCAACATTACTTCCCAAAGGAAAGGGTCATATCATCTGGATCATTTGGACCCACTACCATGGGATTTTGAGTAAGGCCCATCAGATTTGTGCAATGGTAAATAATCATTAGTAAGAGCACCAGTCGACTATGCTCGAGACATCAGGTACCGTCGCTGACCAGACCCTTAGTATTTTGACAGATCTCGGTGCTACCGAGAGTTTCATTTTTGGTGCAGCGCTAAAAAGGATTAAGGCAAAGGGAGTTGAACAGGATGACCTTAGCTTCATAGAGATGGCTTCGGGAGCCAAACCGAATGTTGGAGGAAAGGTTGCAGGCTGTACCCTTAATTGGGGAGAGTTTGTCACTAGGGCCAACCTATATGTCACGATCTTAGGATATTATGATGTTGTGATTGGTATGCACTGGTTGGAATCGCATAAGGCGATACTCAACTGTAATACAAAATTGTTAATCTTGGCCGATGATGAGGGACAAAGATGCATGATTGTAGGTTAGAACAAGGGAGTTTCATTGCAGCTACGGAAGAGCATGCGCAAGAGGTGAAATATTTATGTGATCCTTGTGTTAAAGGAGAAGGGAGTAGCGGGAGGTCTAAAAGACCTTTCGGTGGTGAGAGAGTCTACAAACATATTTATGGAGGAGTTACCTGGGATTTCGCCAGAGAGGGAATTGAAGTTTACTATAGACCTAAAACCAGGGACTCAAAAAATAGCTAGAACGCCTTATCAGATGTCAACCCTAGAGTTACAGGAGTTGAGACTGCAACTGAAAGAATTGTTGGACCTGTGACTCATACATCCAAGCATGTCACTGCGGGGTGTGCATTTTATTTTCATACGAAATAAGGATGGGTCGTGGAGGCTTTGCATTAACTACCATCAATTGAACAAGGAAACGATTAAGAAACAATATTCGTTGTCAAGGATTGATGATCTATTCGATCAAATGAAGGGTGCGATGATGTTCTGAAAAATTGATTTTTGATTAGTGTATCACTAGTTGTGGATCAAGGAGAATGATGTCCCTAAGACCACCTTTAATATGAGGTTTGGTCATTACGAGTTTACAGTTTTACCGTTTGGATTGAAAAATTCCCCAGGGGTATTTATGAGTTTGATGAACGGGGTGTACCGTGAGTACTTGGACAAGTTCATCCAAGTATTCTTTGACGATATTTTGATTTACTCTCAGGCGACGGAGGAGCATGAAGATAACTTGCGCTTAGTACTACAGTGTCTGCAAGAGCACAAATTTTATGGGAAGTTGTCCAAATTCTCATTTTATCAAATGAGGATTCACTACTTAGGACATGTCATCTCCGAAAAAGGTATCTCCGTAGGTTCCAACAAAGGTTGAAGATATTATGGAATGTTTTACACCAACGAATGTCCTAGAAGTGTGTAGCTTCATGGTTTTAGAAGGATACTATCGACGGTTTGTGAAGGGATTTTCGAAGATAGAAAATCTTATCACGGAATTGCAGAAGAAGAACAATAAGTTTGTTGGGACCGAGAAATGCACAGAAGCATTTTAGAGGCTCAAGGAGTTATTGACAATGACACTGATACTAAAGGTCCTTGACATGGATGCAGACTTCTTAGTATGCACTGACGCATCCAAGGAAGGATTAGGTGGATTCTTGATGCAAAATTGTCAAGTAATTGCTTACATCTCAAGGAAACTGAGAAGGCATGAGAAGAACTATGAAACACATGATTTGGAGTTGTGAGCCATTGTTTATGCCTTGAAGGTTTGGAGACACTACCTTGTTGGAAAAACAATTGAACTAAAGACAGACCACTATGGACTACAACAAATATTTACGTAAAATTACCTGAGCACGCGATAACGACGTTGGTCGGAATTTCTTAGCGAGTATGACTTCAAGATTAATTACATAAAAGGAACAATGAAATGAGTGGCAGATACATTTATTCGGAGACCCCACATCTTTTCGTTGTTGCCTCTTCAGACAAATATACATGAAAAGATTCTAACTTTATAGTGTGATGATGACTGGTGCAAAGAGGTCGAGGGTTTTATCGAACAAAACAAAATGATGGTACTAATATTTGAAGGATTTACGTTTGACGATGATGAATTATTGAGGTTTAAAAATTAGATTTATGTACCACTGAATGACGAGTTGAGGAGATGCATCCTAAGCGAGGCTCATAGAGAATTATACATGGCTCACCTGAGAGTCATGAAGATGAGGGCGGACCTTAAACCCTTATTCTTCTAGAAATAAATAAAGGTAGACATATTCAACTATGTCGCCCAATGTCTAGAATGTCAGCAGGTAAAGGATGAACATATACATCCAACAAGATTACTACAACCACACACTATTCCAGAATCAAAATGGGAGGTTATTTTGATGTATTTTATTGTTGGATTTCCACTGATGGAAAGGAGACATGACTCGATTTTCATAGTAGTCGACATTTCGACGAAGAGTTCTCATTTTATTCCTATGCATACGATGTATCAAGTACCAGACATAGCTAGAGTTTTCATTAGAGATATTGTGAGGATGCATGGCATTCCTAAGAGGATTATATCCGATTGAGAATCAATGTTTACTGAATTCTTTTGGACTAGTTCCCAAGAGGACTTGGGAACCCGAATTAACCTTAGTACTTTGTACCACCTGGAGACTGATAGGCAGACTGAACGAACAAACCAAATCTTGGAAGACATGTTGTCCATGTGTATAATGGACCAACAAAATAGTTGGGAAGAATTCTTGCCACTCATAGAATTCCCTTACAACAAAAGCTACCAAAGCACCATTAAGATGGCACCTTTCAAGTTTCTTTATGGGCGACCGTGTCAGATGCCTTGAGTTGGGATCGAATTTAGGATAGGGTCCTGGTAGGACTAGAAGAGATCCAAGAAATGGAAGATTAAATGAAACTATAAGACCAAGGATCAAGGAAGCACAGGATCGAAAGAAGAGTTATGTCGATGTCCATTGTGTCAACTGTAGTTACAATGTGTCAATTAAGTATTTTTGCGGCTGAAACTACATAAGAGTTTGATCAAGTATGGAAAAGGGGGTAAACTATATCCTAGGTTCATAAGATCCTACGAGATTGTGGAAAGGAGATGCCCGTGGCCTAATGAATATCCTTGCCTAATTCTTGAGGCATATGCATGATGTCTTTCGTGTCTCTTCTTGAGACATTATGATTCGTGGTCCTACACATGTTGGACACGAGCACCTTACGGGTGTCGGATGAGGGTGTTTTCATGACTAAACCTATCCACATCGTGGATCATAATATTCGAGAGCTATGATGTCGAATAGTAGATGAGGTCAAGGTCTAGTGAGACAACTATAGTCTGCACTCAACGACCTCAGAGGATGCATATGATATCCGCCAACAGTTTGCTTTTGTTGGATAGATAGACTTATGATACCGTGATACACATTATTTCACACTTATATACTGTGAAACTTCGAGAATAAGTTTAAACCAAGAGGGGTGTATGTAACATCCCACTCTTGCGCACACTGAGCGAACTTATTCTTTGAGGACACTTGCTTGCAAGAGATCCAGATTATTATGCATTTGACCATTGATTATTGTTATGAGTCATTATGGATGTGATTATATGTTTTTTTCTCTATTGACTTAGAAAGGCTCTATTGACTTAGTTCTTTTGAGTGTGCAGGATTTGGACATCGAGGATGCTGAGGCATCGATGGAACCCCTTGGACTCTGGATCGAGTCAGGGAGTGAGCTATTTGGGGTTTGAATGTTGTAAATATGACATTTGTGCATCTGATTAGATGATATGATATTGGATACTATATCTGACATGATTCATTGATGATGTAGGCTAACGATAGCTTGTCGACCATACTCACATGTGGAGTAGAGGGGTTACGAATGACTACCAATGACATTAAGGGAGAGGTGTGGACAACATCCCTGCCACAACCTACTAGCACTCTCGTCGTGGCTCAAATTGTAGGTTAATGACTATCTAGTTCAAGAATACCCATGATGCCATGAGGCAAGACTGCGACAGTCACTCACAATGATTCTAAGGGGCGCGTAATAAGGCATGGGCCTTATTCCTTAGAGGACCTTAGTCTCCCACAAGATCACCTAGCAGAGTATTGACTCCAGTGTTTTTTTATGTTTACGAGTTTATTCAAGAGGTGAGTGGCACCCTTGGAGCATGTGGTGCATCTTGAAGGTCACGTCGAATAAGAAAAATGGAAAGAGGGGAGTGACACCCTTGGAGCATGTAGTGCGTCCTGAAGGGCATGTCACGCAAGAGAAACATAAAGAGGCGAGTGGCACCCTTGGAGTACCTAGTGTGTCCTAGAGGGCACCTCGCATTGTTATTTAATAATTGGATAAACCTATATGGATTTAGGACGAATGACGCGTTAAGGAAGATTTAAAACTTTTCCCCTAATAAAATGTTTCCCAGCATAGAAAAATAAAGTCTAGGTCTAAATTATACTCGTGCTAAATTTTTAACTTTTTATTAATATATATATATATATATATATATATATATATATATATAATAATGATAATATCATTAATCTTGTTACAAGAAGGGGGTAAGCAATTAAATTGATTTATAAAAATCTTTTGGGATAAAATTTAAAAAGGGGAAATATTTGTTTTACTATATATGCTAATTAAAAAAAAAATCATTAAAAGAAAAAGGGAAAAAGGGTAAGTTTCAGCACATTCCTTTTTGAGTTTAAATAAAATGGGGAAACAGGGAAATCTAAAATGATTAGGAAACTAGGAAAAAGTGGGAAAGAAAGGGGAAATTCAAGGAAAAATAAGATATTATACCTTAGTAAGGTATCTAGAACATAAGAAATTTCTAATTTAAACTCATCTAGTAATTTAATAAGTGGGGAAAGTCATTAAAATTTGTAAGGGAATATGGGGACACCTAGGAGAGATTCTAGGAGTTCCTTTAGGGGAGTGAGGGAAATAAGGAAAATTAATTAATGAATGAAATTAATTTTTGGAGGAATGAAGGGGATGGGTGACACATGTACAAGGAGGATTTTTATAAATTAGATTATTAAACATTTAATTAAATGGGATTTTGGGAAAGTAAAGGACTTGAAAACTCTATAGAGTGGAGGGAGGAGAAGGATGATGGATCTCTTCGGTTTGTGCAATGTTACGCTGCATAAATCTATACTTGACTCACTTAGCTTGTGGGAGTTGGGATACCCAACTCGATGAGGACTGGTAGCTCGGCCTTGCGAGATGAGATGAGATGTAGTTGATTCTCTCGTTAGTGTGTGTGTCCCCTTTGCGGCTCGGGGGGCTAAGGGGGAAAAAGGGTACCCCTAGCATTGGCTAGGAGGTATCATTGAAGTCTCATCAGTCGACAAGTGGGATTTGCACGAAGTGTACAGGACATCAACTCAGAGAGGGCGATTGGGCAACGCTACGCTTCCTTTATTGTTGCATGGTAGATTGTTAATATGATTTATGCTTTTAGTTCTGCATGTTTAATTGGGTATGAAAAATTATTCTCTTAGCATTCTAGTTGAAGACTAAAATTTCCCCCCTAGCCTTTAGCTCGATGTTGATCTCCCATGGCCTTTGATCCCTACATTTCTTGATCGTACTGTGGTTTATTGATTGTGATGATTGTTGTTTATTTTTGTCGGCATCCCTAGCTCATCAGTCCATGCATGAGCAGTCGGTCAGGATCCTGATCTATGGTCCTTGATTCGACGTTAATAGACCTATGGATCTCAACGCCTTGCTTTTCTGTGTGTGGATGATGAGCGAAGAATGATCCTGTCATCCGTCCACCTCTGTTGTTTGTCCTTGGCTGATTGAGGGTCTCTTGTGCCTTCTTGTGTTGAGTAATTATGTTGTTGTATCCATCCTATCCCCTAAATTTGAATCTGCGTTGGTGTCTGCGTATTGTTTATATTCCTCTCTGCGAATTACAGTAACTGATTGTGTGACCACCTTCCCTTTCTCCTTTAGCGGCTATGTTTGAACCTTAAGACATTGTAATCATTTCTCCCACTACTTATAGAGTTCTAATGCTATAGTGACTGCATTTTTAAGGGACAACACTCTTACTTGGCAGCGAAATCGTTCAATAGAGTTTTAACTCCCTTCTAAAGGCCTTTAACGCAGAAATTTAATATTGTTTAATTATTGTTGTGATTAGTATTGATTACCGTTTGGTTGAGAGTTAACATGGTAGCAATTTGATGTTGTTTATTTATTGCAACGATTAATATTTTTTATAGTCTGGAGCATTTTAATACGTTGGGAATTTTTCATTGATTAAACATTGTGGTGATCCATACCTGTAATAAGACAACCCATCTATCATTAGTTGGTCTGCGTATTTGTGTTTATTATGCCGAAAGGGTATACCTATTGGAGATGGGCACAATTAATGATGTTTTAATCTTAAATTATAATCTGATGGCTACACATTGAAGATGTCGGTATATTCTTAGTCACCCTCCAAAATCAATGAGTCAGATTTATTGTTGATAACTTCCTTGCATTTATCAATGCATCACTTAACTTGTTTACTTTTTAACATTTACCTAATCATATTAATAAATTATTGTAACATCATATGATTGCCACGATTTAAATAATTAACCTTTGAGATTACCACGTTAGGATTTAATCAACTATGGTCGGGTTTCCCCTACCTCGGATTTCCTCCCCTGTAAGCCTTTCGGCGCTCACCAGCCCGAGTTAGTGACTGTGCTAGTATATATATTTGATGGCAATTTTATATGGCTTAGCCATTGATCATAGAGAATTTTTTTATTGTTTGGACAACATTTATACCAGTGTTTTCCCCTAAATTTCAATTAGTATTCAGCGATATCTTTTGATGTTGGCACATACTGTAACCTAGTTACACAGCGATACTAATAGGCAGCGATTAATTCACATAACTAACAACGATAGTCTTGTACTCTAGTATTAGACAACGTTTTATCTCTTGTATTCAAGGATAGTGTTTTATATATAATGTGGGTGTGATAGAGATTCTGTAAAGCGTTTTATATATAATGTATGACCGCATTTTGAACCTAGTATGACCATGTTGATGGTGTGTCACGACCTTGATGTGTATGTGTTTCTTTTATAAAATACCAGCGATATAATAACTAATAGGCCTCATTGTTAACGTATAGCAATATTGTAATTAATATACCAGCAATATAGTAAGTGATAGATAACAATATCTCATATAATTGTTGACTTTTTAGATATTTCATTGATACCCTTAAGCATGTAAGGAGAGGCAAAAATATTTAAGTTCTGTTGTTATTTCCCCCCAAAAATAGTAACTCCGCCCTACCAGACCAGTTGACAATTACACTTCCATTGTTTATTGTGAACTGCGAGTGCTTATATACTGCGTGTGCTTATATAATTATATATTGCATGTGATGAATTGAGAACTGTGTGTGCTTATATACTTTCAAAGCCGGCCAATCCTTCTACTCTTCCTTTTTGAAGAAGACAATTGTTTGGCTGTTGTCCAGTCCTTTGTCACCTATCTAACGACCCACTTACCTACCCAATGGATGACTCGACTTCAACTGCCCATCCTATGTGAACGCAAGATAAAATAAATTATAACCATTAAAGCAATCTATACATTAAATCCATCCATGCTCCCCATGAGATAAGGGTTGTCTTTATGTACAACTCCAACTATGGAGGAGAATAACCATTAAAGCAATCTGTACATTAAATCCATCCATGCTCCCCATGAGATAAGGGTTGTCTTTATGTACAACTCCAGCTATGGAGGAGAATTATATTCAAATTCTGTTTTTATTATTACACTCAATCCCCATGGCTCCTTGAAATTTTTCTCATCGATTTTAGATTCATTTCGTTGGAATAAGTGAAATTTGAGAGAATAAAATGAGCATAATTTGGGATCATATTTGACGATTTCTCTTTGATAAGGAACATAAACTATGGTCCATTTGCATAAAAAAAAAAGCACAAGCACTCCTTGTAGAAATCTTTTAGTATTATTCTTAGAACTTCCAGGCGACTTTTCTTGGCAACAACCTATATTTTAAAGCTTGATATTATTAATAACAAGAATAGTTATATTAGTGTGAATTTGGAATTAAACCTTTGTACACGAATCCCTATCATAGAATATTTAGGACTTAAATGATATCTAAGGATTTCCTCTTTGGAAAATCATGAATAAGTGAAGAAAAAGGGAATGTTGACTACCTTATATAATATAATTCAGATGTCACCCTTAATTTATTTACTTTTAAATGAACTAATGATTGACACTTGAAAATTTAGTCTTTAAAAGTATCTTGGGTGGGGAATTATTAAAATTTCATAAAATGGTTATTTTAAATGAGGAGTTAAGATTTTGGTACTTCCTTGCATGACTAGTTAGAGTTGACTATGGTGTTGGGGTGTTGGCGAAGACACGTAATAGCTACATTTTTTCCCTTTGAGTAACATCATCTAGAGTCTTTTCGAATAGATGCTTGGGGTGTGGGCATAGTCTTCTTGTCAATTGTTTTGCCTCCTAGTGTGTTGGATTTTCTTGAATCCTTTGTCTCGTTAGGATTTTTTGTGCCAAGGTTATAGGTGCGTCTATCATATGGGGACGACACAATTCCTGATGAGGGTATCATGGCGCGCCCTATTTGATAGGGGTGAATGATAACTTAGTCGGAGTTGGTGCCTTTAGTGAGAGTGTTTTCGAGCGCTATAAGCTTGCTTTTGTTAGGATATTTAGACACTTACGAGTTAGTTAAGATCTACTTGGTCTAATATGTTGTTAGTTAAAAGTATTTTTCTTTAGTATGCATTAGTATACATTTGTAGTTAGGAAATCCGATGGTCATGATATGGTCTCGACATAGAGTGATTTGACGGTTCATACTCTCCTCGATCTTAATGACCATTGATCCGTGGCTTAACACCTGATTGGTCCATGATCTCTATTTAAAGAGCATGGAGGGTCATTTTTCGATGATCAATTGTGAGAAAATATCTTGTAAAATCTCTCTGTAATCTTTTTCTTTGCATTAATAAACTGCTCGAAGTGGTCACATTGGTTGGGGCCGTGGATGTTTCCCCGTAGGGGTTTTACCACGTGAAAACATCGGTGTGTTGATCTTTGATCTGGTTATGTGAGTGGTTACTAAAGGTGTTCATCCTCTTTTGGAAAACCTGTGTTTCTGAACATGGTATCAGAGCCTATTTGAAGACCCTCTCCTATTGTAGATCGAGATCGTGAAGCCGAGTTGCCTCATCTCCATTTTCCAGAATTTTCATACATTTCTAGGATGAGAGGACTGTTCCATTGCATCCGAAGCACTCATTTCATTTAGGAACATTTTTTGTTTCACTCAAAAAGGTTTCTGTTTGCCCAAGATACGACCATTACAGTCAGATCCGGAGGTATAAAGTCTGAATACACATTTTTTTTTAATTTTTGCAAAGTTTTGATTTTATTTCGGTTTGTATTTTTTATTTCCGAGTTGCTACTCTTTTAGATATGCATATTCTCTTTGCCCCGCGCCTTGTGCGATCTCGGAAAATCGAAAATAAATAGGAAAAGATGCATCTTTGGGGCAAGCTAACCGAGATCTAACCCTTGTTGTCATCGAGAAGCGGAATTTTTTTCTTGTGTGAAAAGAGTTTTTTTGGAGCATTCTCTCCAAGGCCGTCTTCAACAACAACAACAACAACCCCAATCCTCCTTTTGAACATTACAATATGTTTTGCTAGACCATTTGGTTAAAACTTGCCTTATTAAGTAAGAGGTCTTGAATTCAAGTCTCTCTTTTGTTAAATTTTTTTAAAAAGTTCATGCTATAAATTCTAAAGTGCATTTCACTTCAAGTATAAAAGTGATTCACTATAAGTAGCTTTATATTTTATTTTAGAGTTATTTTGCATGCAACTTTTCTGTTATAAGGTAACCTCATTGTAAAAGTGATCCCCACTTCTCTTTATAAAAGTGGGTCACTTCATAAAGTAGCTTACACTATCACGTGGTTATTTGGTTACCGTTTATGCCTTTTTTAAAAGGGGCATAACTCTCACATCGGAAGTCCGTTTTCAGTACCGTTTTTTTTTAAACCACACAACTTTTCGAGATATTTCCATCCAGATCATTAGTTTCAGTTTTTAAATCTGCATTATCTACATATTTAAATGGATTCTACAAGTACTGTCATGCTTACCAACAACAACTACTTCGAATGGAGATCTCATATGGAAGATTTATTAAGAAGTAAAGGCCTGTATCAAATTACCATGGGAACGGAAACAACCCCCACTGATGATGATAAGAAAGCCAAATGGGATAATAGGAATGATGAAGCACATGGAATAATTGGAATGTCCATCTCTCCTGATATAAGGTACCATCTTCAAGGAATTGATGACCCCGAAGCAGCTTGGGACAAGATTGAATCTGTTTTTGGTAAACTCAATATTATTCGAGCGCAACAGTTAGAAAATCAAATATTGACCTTGAGTCCAAGTGATTTTTCTTGCCTTGGAGACTATCTATCTAAGTTTAAAATACTCAGACTTTTATGTGAAGAATGTAAGATAAAAATGGAAGAAGAGCATTGCATATATCTTATTATTTCTAAGCTAGGTAGTGCATATTCTGTGTTTGTATATACCTTCTATGCCATGAAAGAGGTTGTAGGGAAAGCTTATGTACAACCCACTCTTGATTCCTTTTGTAATTCTTTGATTAGAGAGGAAGATAAGCTTGTACAACTTGGAGTGATCAACACTGCAGGTACCTCAAACAAAGCCTTAGTTTCCCAGCAGAAAGATAAACCCAAGTATCCCAAGAAGCAACATCCTCGCTACAAAAAAAAACAACCTAAGGGTCCCAAACCCGCTCAGATAGCTTCAGCTCCGAATGGTGACAAAGGATCATAATATAAAAAGAATACTAACATACATTGGAACTTTTGTAATAAATATGGTCATGATGAGTCCAAATGTTTCAAGAAGATGACAACCTTAGAAGCAAGGATGAAGAAGCACAACATCAATATTGATTATTCTTCTTCTTCTCATGGACATGCACTTTCTGCTTCTGGTTTTTCCTTCAATACACCTTCTACTACTATTTCTTCTTCTGATGAGTGGCTTATTGATTCAGGAGCATCTTATCATATGGCTAAGGATAAAGCCATATTTTCTGCTCTAAATGAATGTAGCACCAAGGAAATATTTGTTGGTGATGATAGATCTCTTAGTGTTGTAGGATCTGGAACAATTCACGTAGAAAATGATCATTTCAATGATGTATTATGTGTTCCAAATCTTTCTTGTAAATTTTTATCAGTATATCAAATCACTCATTTAGGTGAAGGTAAAACCGTTGAGTTTTCACTTCACCAAGTTGTAATCAAGTGTTGGTCACTATAATTGCTTAATTGATTCAAACAATCAAGTGATACATAAATTATCAACCCAAGGAAGTCTTTTTATTTCAAATATAACCACGCATTATATATGCTCAATTCCAAAAGTAACTTAGTGTTGTAGTAAGGAAACTTATACTAATCAAACTGTTGAATAAACTGAAGTTCTGAATTTAAATCACAGGAAAGCAACTTCCCTATTGCAGATTTTAAAGATTAATTTAAGAATCCTGGATTACATTAGAATAACAATTGCAATGGGAAAGAACAATTATTCTACAACCAAATAACAAGACCCTTACTCTCAAACAGAGACTTCAGTACTAACACTCTTTCATAAAAACAGTAATGCAGAAAACAATTAACTCTATCTAACAGAGAACAAGGCTATCTAGTTCCTTCCTTTCTAAGCAGGAACCTTAAGCCCTATTTCTGTTTAGCACACTTGGGAAGTTGAGGTTTACATAGAATAGGATAGTCTGATCCCTTCCTTTCTGAGCAGGGACCCTTAACCCAGTCTCTGGCTAGCACACTTGCAGGAATAATGGAAATCTACAGAGAATAGGATGTTTTGGTTCCTTCCTTTCTGAGAAGGAACCCTTAACCCAATCCCTAGCTAGCACACTTGCAGGATTACATGAAATCTACAGAAGACAAGGTTTTTTGATTCCTTCCTTTCTGAGTAGGAACCCTTAACCCAATCCCTGGCTAGCACACTTGCAGAATTAAATGAAATCTACAGAAGACAAGGTGTTTTGATTCCTTCCTGTTTGAGCAGGAACCATTAACCCAATCCCTGGCTAGCACACTTGCAGAATTAAATGAAATCTACAGAAGACAAGGTGTTTTGATTCCATCCTGTCTAAGCAGGAACCCTTAACCCAATCTCTGGCTAGCACACTTGCAGAAGTAAATGAAATCTACAGAGGGCAGGATGTTCTGATTCCTTCCTGTCTGAGCAGGAACCTTTAACCCAGTCTCTGGCTAGCCTCATAAAATCATCACACAAGATTGCTGATAAAAAGAATTACGAATTTCATTCAATAAACTAAAATAGAGTCAATAGTGTTTCAGCAAAGCGGAATTCATTAAAAACAGTGTTTCAACAAACAAAATTTAATCGAAGCGTAAACAGAAATTGTACTAACACACTTCTAAACTAATGGGTGAATCTTGTGAAGAAGGTGGGCCCTCCCTTCTCACAATATTCCCTTGAAACGAAAAATCTAGAGAAGGATACTCAAAGCAGTCTTATATTCATCTGTCGAAATATCACATTACAATTTGGAAAATAGAATATGTCCCGCTTCTCTAGAGTTGCTTCAATACATAAAACTTGCCTCTCTCGAATGATGATTTCCTCTTATTTAAAGAGGAAATCCCTTCGATACAATAATTAAAATGCATATCTGAGTCCTATCCTTAGTCCGATCTACTTTCTAAACCAGCATAGTATGTCCTAGTCTTCCGCAACAGAATGCTATTACAGGCGCTGAATGAGGTATTGTTGTTACGAGTGGTGTAACAACTTCTTCTCATTGTTGTTGATGTTGTTTCAGCATCGCAATTCATGGGCTGTTTCAGCCACGTGAATTGCGCTCTGACTATGTCCACATTCTAGTGTAGGAGCGATGGTTATAGCTTTGTTGACCGCTTGACTGTAACGGCTTCCTTTGAGTTTCAGCATCATCGGTCCTGGTGGTTTCCTCTGCGTTTCAGCATCTACAACTCTGGACTGTGTAACAGCTCCGTGTTTCAACATCTGCGACCTTGGACTATAAGGAAGCTCCGTGTTTCAGAATCTGCGACCTCGGACTGTATAGAAGATATGTGTTTCATCATCTGTGTCCTCGGACTATAAGGCAGCTCCGTGTTTCAGCATCTGCGACCTCGGACTGTATAGAAGCTCTGTGTTTCAGCATCTGCGTCCTCAGACTATAAGGGAGCTTCGTGTTTCGGCATCAGTTCTGTGTTTCAGCAACAACGACCTTAGACAATTTTGTGTTTCAGCAATAGGCCTCAAATGCTAATCTTCAATTTTGAACACTTATGCATTTCTAATCAATGGTCAAGTACGAGAGTGATGTAAAATATTATGCAAAACAGATTAAACATATAGTAATGAGAAGGGACATTGTATACCTTTGGGATGATCAGATAAAGTGATAGTATGAGTCTAAATATGGGTGATCAAGAGTATAATAGTGGCAAAAAGTATAAGCAAAAAGGTACATTGTGTGGTCCTAACATCCCCCCCAACTCAAGGTGTTGCATGTCCTCAGGCAACTCAATCTGAATCAGCGTCTGGATACCGACTCTGATCATGTAAGTTACTCAAGCTGTAACTGTGGGAGGTACTGTCTGTCGACGTTCTGAACCCTTGCACCTACTGCAATCTTTGCCATGCTGTTGTTTCTGCCTTCTTAGGTAGCTTATAAATGACTTAATACTTTTCTATTGGCAACCAGAGAATGGGAAAATAAAACCGGTACCCTATCCAATTTTCATCACAATGTCTAACACACTAGATATAGTTGGGTATCCTGGAAATTTCTACTTCTAGGTTGGCAGGACCAAAAAGATTGTGATGTTGTCTCTTCTCCGTGGATTGCTGCCAAAACAGGTTATTGGCCTGGAGGGAAGGAACCTTTATGGATCTGATGATGTGTTCACAATCCTGGAGCACTTCTGATTGTAGTTGTTGAACATGTACAGTCGCCCCTGGTTGTTTTAAGAACTCATAATATCGTGAGATAAAGGTAGCTTCCCTCTGTGGTTCTGGTCTAATCCAGAGGAGGCGATTATCTTCATTGTGCTTGGCATCCAAAAAGTCATCTTGCCAAATGATTTGATTGAGGAGAAAAGAAGTAAATGCTCGAATTTGAACGTCCCCAACAAGGGGATTTATGTTTAGCAACCTGTTTTCTGGAATAGCCTCATTATGAAAGTATGCCTCACAGAGGAGGTGTTGATCCCTGGTAGAGGCAACTACAAAAGTTTTGATAAAATCTATTGATTGTATTACTTCATGGGGTTTACCTTATATAATGGACTTGATCTGAAACCATTTGAGTCTCTCCATCATGAATAAGGAGTAGTTGCAATATGGCTTCCTTGTGGCCAGTAGCTTCTGCACCAAATCAAATACTAGAACCAATCTGCCTTTCAATTATTGGTTCTTCTTCTTAAGCTCACGAGATTCCTAGCGTATCTATTCTAATACTTCCCAATTTGAGTAAGTATGGTTGATCCAGATTTGTTTGTGCACTTGCAAGTTTTTGGCTTGTGTTTCAGCATATTCTTTCTTCCATTTTTTTATTTCTGCGTGTTCATCCCATAGCTGAGTCTGTGTTTCAACGTTAGAAGTAGTGGGATGAGGTAAGGTTTGAGTGGATTGTTCCCTGAAAGCGAGGATATTGATCTGGTTGGGAGGTGTAAATTCCTCCATAGGCACTGTTTGTACAGCCTTGTTGACACAGGTAGGGGCTTCGTTTGTTGCAATGGAGGGCTCAGCCTTAAGTTTGGGAGGGCTTGTTGGTTCTTGTGTTGCATCAGGTTCAGTCTTAATCTTGGGAGGGCCTGCTGGTTCTTTTGTTGCAGCAGGTTCAGTCTTAAGCTTGGAAGGGCCTGTTGGTTCTTGTGTTGCAGTAGGTTCTGCCTTGGCTTCAAAAGGTGAAGGAATAGGGGCTGCTCCTGGCACTGGCACTTGAATTATCTTATAGCCTGCTTGATAGTAATATCTCCACATTAGAAACACATGTAATCTTTACACAAGTTCTCTGTAGTTTTCTCGGACGAGGTTGATGTTCGAGCTAAGGTGTATGACTCTAGTTCTTTTTCATATGCTTCCCTTGCCCTGGATAATTCTTGCTGATATGCTTCCACTTGAGACTTTAAAAACTCATTTTCTTCCAAGACAGCGACCATTGTTGCTTCTGGTTGTTGAGGAGGAACTGTAGGTATGGAAGCTGCTCCTTGTGTTTCAACTTCTTAGTGTAGGAAAAGTAAAGTTGTAGACCCCTGAGCCTCTAATTCCTGTATATCAATTTCTATGTCAGTGGCTGGTTCTTGTGTTTCAGCCATTGAATGGGTAGCTGGATTTTCAGCTGCTTGGCCTGAGGAGGGTGGTGTTGTAGCATTCTAGGCCTCTGATTCCTGAAATTCAATTTCGATGTCAGTGGTTGGATCTTATGTTTCAACCACTGTATGGGTAGCTAGTTTTTGTGTTTCAGCTACTTTATTTGAAACAAATGATGTCTGGGCATCTGGTTCCTGTAACTCCATGTCAAAATCAGCGGCTGGTTCTTGTGTTTCAGCCGTAGTTTTTTCTTGTGTTTCAACTATGGCCGGTTCTTGTGTTTCAGCCACTAAGTGGGTAGTTGGTTCTTTTGTTTCAGCTACCTTATATGAGACAGATGGTGTTACAGTACCCTAGGCATCTGGTTCTTGTGTTTCAGTGCTTGTAGTTGAAAAAGGTAAAGATCCTGGGATTGGGGAGGTTGGAGGTGTACGGGGTATCAGTCGAATTGGTGGGGAATATAGGGTAGTGGTCATAAAGGGTGGCCTCATTGAGGCTCTTGTTCGCTTTTTGCACAAGAAGGGTGGAAAGGGGGGAATTTGTTTTCATTTTCGTGAGGGTCTTTTGTTAATGATGGGGCAGACGACATTTTCAGGTTCAGAGTCATCACTGAGAATATGAAGGGCGGGAGTGGATGACTCTGGTACGGTATGTGGTGGATTTGGTGGGGTATTGACTGGACTGGTTGGTTCTGTGGGTGGGATATGGGGTACTTCAGGGACGTCTGGGGGGTTTTGCTGTTGCTGCTCCATGGGAATTTCAGTAGCTGGTTGAGGGTTTATGGGTGGGTTATTTAGGGGATGGTTTTGTTGTTCAAAACCCCTGTTGATGAGTAATTGAACAAGACGGTGGTGGGTAAGTGACAGGGTTGGATCTTTTTCCTTTCGACAGTAATGTGCCATATTCTTCAAATAGCCCAACAAATAATAGGGAAGATTGACCCGTCTGTTATGCCTTCAATGAGAAAGTAGAAGAAAGTCGTGTTGGTAGACTACCTAATAGCGACCTTCGCAGGTTAGGTAGTGCTTGATGAATCTGGCGACCTCTGGCCACGGGGGTGGCAGTGAGCTGAGCTGAACGCCCCTGCCCTTCAATACAATTCTTTCCTCAGGCAGGAAGAAGCTCTGCTGGACATCCCTGATGATATGCTTTCGACTAAACATACAAGTGCCATCACTAGGGAGGCCTGAGACTGCTGCTATGTCGTCTTTTGTTACAGATATTCGGATGCCTGCGACGACAGAATGGTTCTCCTGAAGCTTTCGAGCAAACTGTAGGACTTGCTGTTCATTATATCCTTGAAGCCTGCGGAAGTAATTAGGCCACCCTACCTGCTGGAATATTTGATACGTTGTTGGATAGTGTTCGAGCAGCACTGTGGTGGCGGGTTCCTTGCGTATGAAATCTCCTCCCATGGCTACTAGCTTAGTAAGATACAACATCGAGAGTTTGTGTATCAGCTCTGGCACAAAGTAAGTTTTTCGAGGGATTATATGCAGGAATAGTGGTTAAATGCGTGAAAAGGTGATGAAGTGGGGATGGCGGCAGTGAAATTAGATGAAATGATGGTATCACAGATTTGACGTGTACTTCCCCTCCCGTCAAGTTTGATTAGTAATAATGGCACTTGAATGGTCATAATGGCTTAAAATCTTTCTCATTAACTATAGTCTAACTGAATTACATAATATTTATGTACCTCGCCTTACCGTTTGATTCGTTCTGCCAACAAGATGTCATGCCTATCCGTGGTAGTCCTGTCATGGCGGAGACCTTTGATTGTGTCGAGGGTTTGCTGATAAACTATAATCTAAAGGCGTAGAAGCTTTTTGACAGATGATGGTGAAAGAATGGTGTTTCAGCAACAGAGAAGAACGAAACAATTGCTATAGATGAAGAACTGCTCATGAATGGTGTTTCAGTATTGGAAGAAAGTCAAACGTGCTGAACAGTGGTGTTTCAACATTGGAAGAAAGTCAAAAGTGCTGAGCAATGGTGTTTCAACATCGTGAAAAAGTCGAGAGTGATGAATAGTGGTGTTTCAACATCGGGGAAAAAGTCAACAATGCTGAGTAATGGTGTTTCAGAATCAGAAGGGGAAAGGCGAAACAATTGTTGGACAGAGTTGTTTTGTCGATGAAGGATGGTGGGGGAGTGGCAAAAAAGGTGTCAAACTGTGATGGGAAAAAAGGTGTGAGTTTGGTGTTTCAGTAATGAAGGAAAGGGGCGGATTGATGACAGTGTTGTTTCGACAACAAAGAAAAGTCAAAAGTGCGGAACGGTGGTGGTTCAGCCTCAGAAGAAAGTCAAGAGTGCTGAGCGGTGGTGTTTCAGCAATGTGAAGGTCAACAGTGTTGAACAGTGGTGTTTCAGCATCGTGAAAGTTAACAGTGCTGGACAGCGGTGTTTCAGCATCGTGAAAGCTCGTCTCTTTAAAGTGGAGTCGTCCTCTTCTGGTGGCTGTGCTTCGATCGGGAATCTGCAAAAACGACTATAGCATGGTATTTCTTGACATGGATTATTAGAAAACAAAATCTAATCTAATATAATACTAAAGAAAATCAATCTTAAAAGAATTAATTGCTATTAGGGGTAAAAACCCCCTCGAGGAAGAGAAAATGGGCGTCTGCCATGCATGTGGCCTTAAAATATTCTTTAGAAATAGGTTGCTGGTACAGATGGAGCCGATGACCATTTACAAGTAACGAGGTTCTGGAGTAATCGATTGTGAGGAGCCTTACTGTTCCATTGGGGAAAACTGTGTGTACTTCGTAAGGTCCAAGCCATATTGTACGCAGTTTTCCTTGAAATTCTTTGAACCGGGAATCATATAATAGGGCCCAATTACCTTTTTGGAACTGCTTGTTTTTTATGTTTTTGTCATGCCATTTTGATCTCTGCTGTTGAATTATGGTTGTTTGTTGAATGGCATCTAGTCTTTTCTCCTCTAGTTCATTAAGCCGTTGCAGCCTGACTGTCTATGCATCAGTTAGATCAAGGTTGGCAGCTAAAGCAGTCCTTAAGGTTTTTATCTCAAATTCCACAGGAAAGACAACACTCTTTCCATGGACTAATTCATAGGGAGAAAATCTTGTAATGTTTCTCCAGGTATTTCTGTAGGCCCATAGTGTTTCAAGGAGCCTGTGGGACCCATCCTTTCTACTTTCCTTCACTGTTTTTGTGAGAATGGCTTCAATTACTTTGTTTGTGCTTTCCACCTGTCCATTGGCTTGGGGGTGGTATGTTGTAGTCATTCTCTACTGAATATGATATTTCTGAAGGCTGGCTTTGAACCCATGAGAGTTGAAAGGAGGTCCTCCATCTATAACTAATTCTTTTGGCATTCCAAATCTGGTGAAGATGTCTTTAAATAGGAAATCTATAACTGCTTCTTCAGTCGCTCCATGGAGTGCCTTGGCTTCCACCCATTTAGTCATATAGTCTATGCAGAACAGTCTATAAACTTTTTGGTTGGATGGAGGGTTGATGGGTCCTATGAAGTCTAAGGCCCATCTTTCAAATGGTTCAAGTACTACCTGGGGGTTTAATGGAATTTCATCTCTATGATTAGGTTGGCCTACTCTTTGGCAACTATCACAGGCTGTGACATATTTCTTTGCATCTTTGAAGAGTGAGGGCCAATAGTACCCCATCCTGAGAATTTTATATGTTGTTCTTTTGTCAACAAAATGCTCTCCACAAGGGCCATCATGACAAGCTTTTAATAGATCATATACCTCATCTTCTCGAACACACCTTCGGATTTCTTGATCAGCTCCTGTATGAAAAAGGTACCCACTTATCCAACTATACCGAGCAGTTTGATGAATAATACTTTTTTTCTCTCGGTAGGATAGATGTGATGGAAACTTTCCTACAACCAAGTAGTTAGCAATATCTGCATACCTGATCAGGGGATCAAAATTTGCTCAATTTTCAAAGTGCTTGGATTGAGACGAAAATAGTGCCATTGCGTCCGTCTCGTTTTCTTGATTCCGGCGGTATATTTATTTTCACAAATGGAGTCCGTATGGAGGAGATATAGCGATTTTACCGTCAAGTCAAACAGGTCAAAATTTGGGTGTTGACTGTACCTGTCCATACAGTCCGTATGGCCACGTGGAGGGCCGTACCATGTTGCTGACATGGCAGAGGGGTGACGTGGCACACATTGGTTGGTTGTTCGTTGGCACATTCTTATTGGTTGTTCGTTGTCCAATAATATACTGACACGTGTCTCTTCATTTATGTTTAATTTGATTGTGTAAAAGATATTGGGAGTCCGCGGGGTTTGACCCCGGGACCTCCCCCCATGGTAAAGCCTTAACATACATGCGCTAACCAACATATCCGAACTTGCTCCTTGTTATATGAACATTCGCATATACATTTAAACTTACGTTTTGTAATGTATGGAAAGGGGGGGGGTCGGGGCTTAGCCCCGACCCATAACATAAAGTTTTAAACCATACATTAACATATGCCATGTAATATATGTGCACGGGAAACTTTGTGGTATATATATATTATGTGGGCGCGCGGTTTTGAACCCGCGACCCATAATATTTATGCGCGGAGTTTATTATATTATGGTTATACATTGTATTGCGCGGTTGTAACTTGCACGAGAAGTTACACTTGTTGCACGGTTTTAAAACGACTTTGATGCCGCGCCTTTGGTCGTATGGACCATATGACCCAATGCTAGGCGGTTGGGGGATGGAGGCACCCTAACCGTCCTACAGTTTGGACCATTTTTGGAACCGTTTGGTGCTGGGTTTATACGCGCATCTTGGAGCGTGTTCCAGGTTCAGGTACAGATTGTAGAACCAAAGACAACAAGAAGGAGGGGAGACTTCATAGGAGGCCATCTTCTTCATTTTTCGACCGTTTCAGGTGCCGTCAGAGCCTAGACAGGGGTTTTGGCACGCTGCGGAGCCATTGGAGCAGTCATTTTGTTGATTTGAGCACTGTAAGACTTGTTTTTAAGCACTTTGAGCAATT
>ML776848.1:1693126-1707627 GCA_009831015.1 Picea engelmannii | reverse complement strand
GCATTGCAGCCTAAAAGTGAGAAGTGTATATTTGTTGGTTATTCTGAAGATGTCAAAGGTTATAGACTTCTTCAACCACATTGTAATGAAATTATTCTTAGAAGAGATGTTAAATTTGATGAAAATCTCTTGGCCTGTGAGCCCAATTCAGCTGGTGTGCCTTCTTTGGCCTGCGAGCCATCTTCGACAGTTGTGCCTTCTTCCTTTCCTATTCTGGATTCTTCTTCAGATGATGAAAGTGAGGATGAAAATCCACCTCTTCCTGTTGACATTCCTCCAGATGAGTCCTTTGAACCTGAACAAGCACTAGTTCCACCGCTTCCTAGATGGGTCTGTTCAACATGAGAAGCAGCTGATGATCTTGTCGGTGATCCTTTAGATCAGTGTCAGACATGTTTACATTTCCAGCGAGGCTCTTCTCTTTTGGCTCAAGTTTCAGAAACTCATGATCCAAAGACATTTGCAGAAGCTTCTGGTCATCCAGATTTGAATACAACAATGAATGAGGAGTATTGTTCTTTAATGGAAAACGATACTTGGGATCTTGTACCTCTTCAAAAAGGAAGAAAAATTGTTAGATGCAAATGGGTATACCGAACTAAGTATGCATCAGATGGAAGTATTGAAAGACACAAGGCTCGATTAGTTGCCAAAGGATTTTCCCAAGTTGAAGGCATTGACTATAATGAAACCTTTGCCCCTGTAGCCAAAATGAATTCCATCCGCCTTGTTCTTTCCCTTGTCACCTCACATAAATGGGAGGTCCATCAGATGGATGTTAAATCTGCCTTCTTTCATTGCGATTTGAAGGAAGAAATCTACATGGAACAACCTCCTGGTTATGTCCAAAATGACTCTAGCCTTGTTTGTCGCCTCAAGAAATCTCTTTATGGTCTCAAGAAATCTCCCCAAGCTTGGTATGCTAAAATGGATAGCTTTCTTATTTCCACTGGCTTCTCTAGATGTTATTCTGATCCTAATGTCTATACCAAGAAAGTCAGAAGCCATCTCATCATCCTTGTCCTTTATGTTGATGACCTTATCCTTACTAGTAGCGACTCAAAACTTTTAAACCATGTGAAAACCAGTCTTAAGAAGAAATTTGAAATGACAGACTTAGGATTTTTTCACTATTTCCTTGGCCTCCAAGTTTTGCAAACTAATGAATGGATTTTTATTTCCCAGTCTAACTATGCTTGTGACCTTCTTCATCGCTTTAACATGGACAATTGTAAACCATCCCCTTCTCCCTTCCAGTCCGGAGTCAAGCTTTCTACCACTTGTACTTCTCCTGAAGATGATGCCACCCTATATGGTCAGTTAGTTGGTAGCCTCTTATACTTGACTCATACCCGTCTTGATATTTCCTTTGTTGTTGGTCTTGTTTCTCGATATATCCAAATACACCATGAAAGCCATTAGAAAGAATCTAAAAGGATACTTCGCTATGTTCATGGTACTGTTCAGTTTGGGATACATTACAGTTCAGGGGGGACTCCCTTATTGGTTGGTTTCACTGATTCAGATTGGGCTGGTGACCTCGATGATCGTAAGTCTACTGTAGGTTATGTTTTCATCCTTTGTTCAGGACCTGTCAGTTGGGCTTGTAAGAAACAACAGGCTATTGCACTTTCTTCAGCAAAAGCAGAGTACCGAGCAGCGGTAAATGCAAGTCAGAAGTCCTATGGCTTCGACAGATCCTTTCAGAGTTTGGATTCCAGCACCAACATCCGCCCAGACATTGGTGTGACAATCAAAGTTCCATCAAGATTGCCAAAGACCCAATTCAACATTAGCATAGCAAACACATCAAGATACACATGCACTTCATCAGAAAGCTCATTCATGATCAAGTTATTGAAGTGCTCTTTTGCCCTACAGAAGATCAAGTTGCAAACATTTTCACAAAGTCTCTTACAGAAGCGAAGTTTTCCAAACTTCGATCTATGTTAGGAGTTGAGGAAGCTGTCATTAAGGGGGAATAGGCTCTAATGCCTCCTTCCTTCTCCTATTGTGTCATTATTGTAAATCCTTCAATCCTATCCCAAGTTGTTCTTAAGGGGGGATGTTAGGATATTTAGACACTTAGGAGTTAGTTAAGATCTACTTGGTCTAATATGTCGTTAGGTAAAAGTGTGTTTCTTTAGTATGCATTAGTATGCATTTATAGTTAGGAAATCCGACGGTCACGATATGTTCCCGACATAGAGTGATCCGACAGTTCATACTCTCCTTGATATTAATGGCCACTAATCCATGGCTTAAAACCTGATTGGTCCATGATCTTTATTTAAAGAGCATGGAGGGTCATTTGTTGATGATCGATTATGAGAAACTCTCTTGTAAAATCTCTGTGTAATCTTTTTCTTTACATTAATAAACTGCTCCAAGTGGTCGCGTTGGATGGGGCCATGGATTTTTCCTCGTATGGGTTTTACCATGTGAAAACATCGGTGTGTTGATCTTTGATCTGGTTATGTGAGTGGTTACTGAAGGTGTTCGTCCTCTATTGGAATAGCTTTGTTGCCGAACATTTAGCGCAGGGTTGAATGCCTTCATGCATTGGGTTCTCGTGTCTTGAAGTTGTATAATTTGTTCGTCAAGGTCCTGGTGTAGGGAAGGGGATGTTGTCCCTTATCTTGTAGGCGTGGTCCTGTTGTGATGGGCAGGTAGTCATTTCTCCTTGTTCTTTTACGCAGGTTTCACCCAGTTTCTCTTGTGCTAGTGCGTTGAGTCATAGTCATCTATTTCCTGATCAATGTGCATGTGTTCACCGTCTAGGTGTGGTTAGTTGTGTCATTGTTGCCTTCCTGCCTAAAGCAAAAAACAAAAATTGCACTTCTGCTTCGCTCGTAGTGGTAACGATGGGGTCATTACAATCATAGCCATTGAACCTTTCACATAATTGTTTTCCACCTCGGTGACCATACAAGTCCATGTAACCAACCGTATAGGTCCATGTCATCATTTTTATTTAACGTTGGCTACTGTGTACCTTTCACATCACCTTCCATATCACTTGCCACATCATAATCTATATGGAAAATCATCTAGAAATATTCCAAGGGATAAGGAGGCAATAAATTATTAGTCATATAGGTTGTATGTTGATGTCGATGATCAATGATTGTGGTTTCTTTACATACCTATGTGTAATGTACCCCAAATTTACCAAAATATAAAAAAAAATATTAGGGACATTATGTTTTCATCTTCAATATTTGTTTCAAAACAACGCTTTAATAAATGTAGAGTAGTTTTGCCATTAATAATGATTTTCGATAGATTATGCTTATCCTTTTATTGATACTGTATAATACCATGTAGAATAAATTTATCTCTGAAATTACATTATGCTATACAATAATCACATTGCATAGCAATTTACGAATATTGATTATCTCTGAAATTAAATTATGTTATATAATAATCACATTTCATAGAAATTTAAGAATATTGATTACCCCATAGTCTAACCATGAGCCTTAATGATTATCCATTGTGATACACATTCACCTATTTTATTATGCACTATCATATAAGCCTCATAGTTGACATCATTCATGTTCAAAGGTATAAGTATAAATAGTTTTGAATATAAACTATTATAATCCCAATCTAATGTTACCATCATATTTATGCTAATATATTAGACTATACACTATAGGGATTCTATACAGAATTCGATCCATAGCATAAGTGTTTATCTTGACATACAAATCACAACTCTTATCTATGGGATAACTTCACTTATTAACATATATAACGATGACCCACTCATTGTAAAGTACTAGTGTTTAATACTCAAACTATTATTACAACATGGCTAGCAAAATAGTAAATGGTTGTTGTCATTAGGAGGCTCCCAACCATACCAGTCACTAACCATGAGTTCGTTTAACAAGTCAGAACCAAAAAGGGTGAAACACTTAACTAGAAGAGATGGACATGACCATTGTACACAGTCACATCCCTAACTGGTTGGCATCACAACTCGACAATAAATTGGTATGAAGGCTGATTAAAAGGGTGGTCATTTCGGTAATTAAAACCTTGTCTAAACCATTAAGAGAGCATTGTATCATACTGGACTGTAGGAGACTGTTCCGAATGGAATCTCTCCATAACCCATTGTTCACATGGAAAGGTACTCTATATTTTCCATCAGTTGTTACTCTGTGTTTGCAATAGTTTTTGGGTCACTACTATATTGTTTCCTTTTGGCTCTAAAATTTTGTGAAATCCCCTACCTTGTAATGTATGCATCAAACGTTAACCTTGAAACACTTTCTTTGTAAGTAAGGCCAGTGACTTGGAGCAGACCTCGTCCTGAGTATAAAAGAATGGAGGGTGCACACTAGGCGGATTCCTCTCGAAACAAGGTAAGCCAAAACTCTCTTTTGCTCTTTCCAATACCCTATGACTCTTGGATAACATATTTGCATCTAGAAATTGTATATATTTCCTCTCGTCTCTTCTAGTTTTGACATTCTTTGATATGGGTTAGGGTATATCTCAGTTTAATTGGTTCCCTTTAAATCTTTATGGTTTTGTCCTAATTTCTTTTTATTTTTCTGTGCAAACTGTCATAGTTTTTACACCCTGCGATAGGTACTTTACCACCATGAGAATTCGTATCAAGTCCTGAAACCCTTATGTATTAGCATTCCAAAGTGAAAATACCCGTAAGCATATAAACTATTTTTCTAAACCCTAACCGAGTTATGCTCGGTGTATTTTTAGTTATCATATTGCGTAATTGATCTCTACGCGCACTAGATAAATAGTTAAAAAATGCGGCTAAGCCTTTCGTGGATTTATGGACTCGGTCTGTTTCAAATTTTCTTTTTCCTTATCCCTCTGCGTGAAACTCGTGAATATTCTTACAAGGACGTAAGGTAATGACACTCTAATGCATTCTGTATTCTGCACTTTGAGTGTGTGGCAAACAAAGGTTCAATTAAATTACCCTTTTACCTATAATTTAAAATACTTGGCATCTGTAAAAGAATTTTGTAAAGGCCCTCTGTGTATTAAATTCCACTATAATTTATACAACATCGAATCTTATAAAATTTTCAACCCTCAATCCCTATTCTTAAATCTGTGTTTTAAATGGAAAATCTATATTTGTTTCGTGTAAATGAAATAGTATGGTGAAATGCCCAAAAATCTTGTCTCAATATTTTATATTGAAAGGACTGTCTTCTATGGAAAGAAATTGATTTTCATTATGTGCACAATGTGTATTTTAATGCTATGTTTATGCATACGATTACGTCTGATCTTTATACGACATAGATGTAAATGAATCCCTGAGTGTCGAACCTCTGTCCGGGGAGGTTTCATTTTGAAGATCCTATAGGGAACCTAAACCTTGTTTCGTAGTGTTCACTGTATTTTATTTTAATAATAATAATAGATAATTTCCATATTTAAGTACAAGGTTAGATAAAAATGTATTTTGAATATGTTTGTTGCTTCTCATTTGATTTCCTCTATGGCAGAGACTCGTGACTTAAGCTTTGTATAAATTTACACAGGCAAAGTTTTCCCTCTATCGAGTTTTTTCATTGTACTTTTGGTTGTTTAAATGTTTTAATGCTATTGAATTTATTGTTTGAAGCCTTTAAGAAATATTGAATTTATTGTTTGAAGCCTTTAAGAAACAATATTATCCTCAGTTACCATAACTAATGATGGGGCCCTGTCTTCTTTTGTGAGGGTACTCATCGTCCATAATTGGGTCCACTCCTCCCCTTTGGATTGTGGATGGATCGTCACTCAAGCGCTAGAAGCGAACTGTTCACACACCAAGATAAGCTAAGTATTCTCTCGTCTCTTTTAATATTAATTTCACTAAATTTTCTTAACATAGTTATTGAGTCTATCATTTTCTCCCTTGCAAGTTTCTACAAAAACGACAAGAGAGAATCAAGGAACTCCCTCATGCTTAAAAATGTATTAGATTTTTGGTCTAGGCACATAAACGCAATTTCATAGATTCTTTCTACTAGTGGTACAAGAGTCCTTACTCTAGGGAACTCCATTGTAATAAATTTTTATCGAGGTTCTCATGGATTATCCAGGTTGCAAATTATATTTTTCAAATGAAAATACAGATTGTTGAAAAACTATTTTGAACATAAATTAGTTTATGGTACAACTAATGTAGCATACTTTTGTATACGTTTAAGTCACTTTTCATCTATGGTTGTACACATCATGAACATGTAAATTATTTTGATCGAAAAGGATTGCTATTCACTTTATCTACTTTTTATGGTACCTATAGAGAATCTGAAAGTATAATCTACATATATAAATATATCTATAGAGATACATTCAAATATACACATAGTTATCTTCTGTAGAAGCATGCCCTCACTGAAAAAATTAACTAAACACATAAACAATTCTAACATTCGTTATGTGTAATTAAGAATATATATATCACTATCTATACATGTATAATCAAATTTCATTAGCAATTAGAACTTACATTAGCTTTACTATCTCTTCTAAGTGAGTATATTCCTCTCAGCTAATAATCAACAAAATATTTTAACAAGAGTACAATAGAGGTACATATATGAATAAGATGTTGGGACACAAATGGAACATCCAAGTTCCACCAAACCGTAGAATATAACATCCAAGTTACTTGCTCCATTCACCCCCTAGCCTGACCATGATTCCATAAGGGAGAATTGAAATGATCCTCCTTTTCTACAACTCTCTTTCAGATTAGAAAAATTTCCTTGCCTCACACTAAAAACAGTGTTCATAATAGCAGGTAGTACATTTTCTCCAACATATTATGCATCGTCCTCCGTCCTCCATATGTTTTATATCATGAGAATATTGTGCCTAGATCTTTCTTTCCCTCCTTGGGAATTTCCGCAGCTTTACAAGTCCTTGATTTTCAACGGCTACTAGTGGTCAAATTCCTCATTTTCCACTTCCAAAAATCATCCCTGAGGTAACTCAAGTTTGTTCTCCACTCATGGAGTCCCGGTTTGTTGTTTTTAACTTGGTTGTTCCATTTGTCTTACAACATTTAATATATACAAAGATTTGACTTTTACCTGTGTCACAATCAAAGAGTTAGTTAGGAAAATCAAATCTTTTCCCAACAGTCATAAATAATTAATTACAATAATCAAATTCCAAATTCATATTTTCCATAAATGGCAAAAAAATTCCAAATCCAAATTTCCCCAAAACGGAAATTTATTCCTAAGTGCACATACACTTTAATAATTAATAAATTTATGGGGATGTTACATCCTTTCCCCCTTCAGTACAACACTGTCCTCAGTGTTCATTCCTCTCTCAGAATAGGGTTGGATACTTTTTATGCAAATCTTCCTCCAATTCCCAAGTGGCCTCCTTAGGACTAAAGTTCTTCCAATGCACTTTTACCTGCTTGATGGCTCTATTCCTTAGTATTGTTTATTTCATGTCCATAATGCATAGAGTTTCCACTTAGAACTCGCCTTCTACTTCCACCTTCACCATGTTCCAATCAATGATGTGAGTAGCATCATGAATATATTTTTTCAACAAAGAAACATGAAAAACATTATGAACTTTTAAATTTGTAGGGAGTGGAAGTTGATATGCCACGGGTCCAATTCGATCTAAGATATCAAAGGGGCCACAAAAATTGGGTGCCAACTTTGAAAAATTTCCTAGCTTCAGTGATCTTCTCCTTACTTTGAATTTCAAATACACATGGTCCCCAACTTGGAATTCCTAGTGTCTCATTTTAAAATATGTGTAGCTTTGTTGTATCTCTTATGCCTCTTTTAAATTCTGCTATACATTTCTTACCATTTTCTCCATTTCCTGGAGCATTTCTAGTCCCATCATAATTCTTTCAAATGGATTATCCCAGCTAATCGAAGTTGTACATTTTTTGTTGTACAATACTTCAAAGGGGCTCATCTTAGCTGGTGTCTGATAGGCATTATTGTATGCAAATTCCACTAAGTGTAGGTATTCCTCCCACTTAGTTGGTTTTGTTATTACGTACATTCATAAGATGTATTCCAAAATCTGATTCGTTCGTTCGGTTTTCCCATCCATTTGTGGATGGTACCTTGTGCTAAAATTCAGGTTAGTATCCAGCCCTGCAAACAATTATTTCCAAAACTTTGATGTCAATTTGACATCTCTATCTGAAATCACCATTTTAGGAATTCCATGCAATCAAAATATTTTCTTCATAAATATTTCAGCGATGTTAATAGCTTTATAAGTAGATTTCATAGGTATAAAATGTGAAGACTTGTTAATTTTATCAATCACTACCATAATCGAATCATTTCACTTTTGAGTTTTAGGCAAACCTGCAATGAAGTCTAGTGAGATAATCTCCCATTTCCATTTTGGTATAGGCAGAGGCTGTAGCAAGCTAATTGGATGTTGAATTTTAGCCTTTGTCTGCTGACAATATAGGCATTTATATAAGTATTCAGTTGTCTGACCTTTCATGTTATGCCAATAAAATAATTTCCTCAAGACTATTACCCTTTTCTTATATCCTGGATGACTAGAATATGGATTTGTGTACACTTCCTACAGAATTGTTAACTTTAATTCAACATAATTTTGTATGTACAACCTATTTTTGAACCTTAGCAACCCATTTTTATTCAAACTTATATATGTTCTATCCAATTTTTATGCATTTCCTTGTAAATCTGCTACTGTTTTGATATGTTTTTCGTCATTACAACTTGCAGATTTTATTCTTTGTTCAGTGTCTTTTTCTTCTTTTCTAATACTTATCTCAAAAATTCCATTAGTCCTTCGGCTTAGGGCATCTGAAACTTTGTTTTATTTGCCTTTGATGTTTCTTAATTTGAAATCGAATCACTCAAGTAGGCCAACCATCTTGCTTGCCTTGCGTTAAGATCTGGTTGGCTAAATAAGAATTTCACACCACTGTTATTGGTTAGCAAGAAAAATTTCCTTCCCGTTAAATAATGTCGCCACATTTTTAGCGCATGAATTACGACTGTTAATTCCAAGTCATGTGTGATGTAGTTTTGTTCATGCTCTTTTATTTTATGTGATTTGTAACAAATAATGTGCCCCTCTTGAGTTATGACACCTCCCAAGCCTTCTTTGCTTGCATCCACACAAACTGTAAAGTCTTTATCTGGATCTACTACCCTCAAAATAGTTGTTGTATTTAGAAGTTCTTTTAGCATATTAAAATTGTCCTGACATTTCTATGTCCAAGTGAACTTTATTCCCTTTTTCTCTAGGGATGTGATTGGGTATGCAATCTTAGAGAACCCCTCGATAAATATGTGGTAATAAACAGTATTTCACATAAATGAACTGATTTCGGCGACATCCTTAGGGATAGGCCATTCCATGACAACTCTTATCTTCTTTGGGTCAACCACAATACCTTCTTCAGAGATCAAATGTCCTAGGTAATGTATTCTATTTTTGTCGAAGTTACATTTATCAAATTTTGCATACAACTAGTGTTTCAATAGTGTCTGAAATACTATTTTCAAATGTTCTTCATGTTTTTCTTCCATTTTCGAATAAACTAAAATGTCATCAATAAATACCAAAACAAATTTATCCAATTATTAAATGAATATACTATTCATCAAACACATAAATGTTGTTGGTGTGTTAGTAAGACCAAACAGAATTATGAAAAACTCATAGTGTTACTATATTGTTCTAAAAGATGTTTTATTTATATCTTCATCTTTTATTCTGACTTGGTGATAACCAGACCTTAAATCTAACTTAGAGGAAATCTTTTCTCCTCCCACTTGGTCAAACACGTCGTTAATTCTGGGTAGAGGATACTTATTCTTAATCATAATTTTGTTTAATTGTTGATAATCAATACATAATATTAAAGTCCCATATTTAGTTTTAATGAAAAGGACTGGTGTTCCCCAAGTTGAGACACCTGGTCTAATGTATGCCTTGTCCAACAGTTCTTGTAGATGAATTTTCAACTCTATCAATTCAGGTAAACTCATCCTATAGGGTGCCTTAGATATCAGGGCTGATCCAGGCAGTAGATCAATAGAGAAATCTATCTCTCCTCTTGGAGGTAGTTATGGTATTTCATCTACAAACACATCTCTAAATCCATACAAGACTTTAAAATCTTCTAGATTGGGTTTATCTTCCTTTTATACCAGATTAGTCACTTGAATAACATAAATTTGACAACCTTTATTCATGAATTTTTTAAACTGCATGGCTGAAATATGCCTAACTGAGACTGGTTTTTTGATGCCTTGTATTGTCCTAGCTATTTTGTTTTTGTCTCTGTAAGTAATATAATTTTCACAACAATTAAAAATTACTTTATGTTTCGATAACCAGTCCATTCCAATGATTATATCATAAGATCCCAAAGCTAAAATATTTAGATTTAACTTTGAATTTCGACCATCTAAACTGAGTTCACAATCACAACTGAAATATGTTACTTTTATCTTAGTCCATGGTACTATTTATACTAACAAGTATTTAGCATGATTTAATTTCTTAAGATTTTTTTATTCAACTAAACGACGAGTAACATAACTAAGACTAGCTCCTGGGTCAATTAGAATAGAAATATGATTATTATTAACTTTACCTTCAACCTCCACTATAATAGATTGATGATTAGCTTATTGGCCATCCACAACTTCATTAATTTTATGCATGCTTTTTCCCACATCTCCTAATTTAGAGGATTCCTGGAGGTTATGGATTGTGGTCCTTCCTACGGAAGTTAAACGTGGACAATTCCTCCTCAAGTGAGGTTCTCCACACTCCCATCATTTTAATGGTTCTCTGGGGTTGTCCCCAAATTTCTTGGCTCCTAGATTAATTGATATACCTCCCCCTTCGATATTCTGGTTGTTAGAATGGGAATATTTCTTTTGGAAGTTCTTTGCCATATTCCGGAAAGTGGCTAGTTGGAAGCCTTTCTTCCGCTGATTGATTATGTCCTATTTCTTATCCTTCCAAGACTTAGGAATTTCAGACCATTGTTTGTATTGGTCATAGCACATTCAGGCCTTTCTAAACACTTCGCTTAAATTTTTTGGGTTGTCGAATTTAATTTTGTCCTTGTATGATTGTGGAAGATAGCTTAAGAATTGTTTTATTTTTATTTATATTCCTTGATGTACGGTACAAATATCAATAATTCAAGAAATTAATTTATTAGGTCCGTCCTTGGTCATTTGTCCAAGCCTTAGCTCATAAAATTCCTTAGTCTTTCTTTCATAATAGCTTTCTGATAAATACTGTTTCTTGAATTATTTCTTGAAATATGACCATTCCATCTGTTTCTCTTTTAAACCCTTGGCCAATTTCACGTCTTTCCACCAGATACTCTCTTTTCCCTTCAGGTTATAAATGGCCATTTTGATTTTCATGTTACTAGAATAATTATAAATCTGGAAGTACGTATTCATATCCAGTAACCATGCTTCAACATCCTCGCCTGTCATGGACTCTCCATCAAGGGTGGATGTTTTGATATTCTTGAATTCACATTCAAGGTGATCCACCTGTTTTCTTTTCCTTCCAGTGGCTATTTTATTTTCTGCTACTGGTGTGCCATGAGAAGAACTGTTCTCATTTTCTGCTTCATGAACATAATTTTTAGAGCCTCTTTTGTTGACTTATTCCTCTGTGTCATTGTCTTTTGGAATCTTATTTGTTACTATGCTTCGTAATAACACTTCATTTATTTCATGTTGGTATTTGAGTGCTTTTTTTTAGTTTCTCATTATCTACCTTGAAAACTTGCAGTTCTGCGATAAGGTTCCTCATTGTTTCGAGAACCTGGGTGGCTGAACTTCCTTCACTTTTTTGTCTAGATTCTTGAGGAGGTCCTTTATTGGGATTCTCTTCCAGTCTAATCTTCTCTTCATTCTATGCTGCCATTATCACAACAGAACAAAAAAAAATTGTTTGTAATATTAAGCATTTTTGTTAGTTTTTATTTTGAATAAAATAAATGTACTACACTAAATTGGCTTTGCCTTGAGGTCCAAGTGATATAATCTTTGTAATGACCCCAATTGTTACGACTACATGAAATGCAAAGAAACTACAATTTTTTTTTTTATAAAGCACGATGGCAATCAACGACAACAATTAATCAACACGACTTGACAACAAACACAACTTACACACTCAGGCATCAGACAACAATGAATCAACACACTTGCATATCATGCAATTGGACAAAACATGCGATAATCAAGACAGATAAAAATGACTACCTGCCCGACATAAGTAAGACAATGCCTACAATCTAAAGGAAAAAACCAACTACCCGGCACAACGTCTTCTTCGAACAGTAACTAGAAACCTCTATGGCGCGCAAATCCTAATGCATTAAGGCATTATAGACTAAGAACCAACATCCACTATAATGCACAATACGTCCACATCAGGAAGCCCAAGACTCTGGCTAGGTTATCGCCTACCTCTATCCATCAGGGCGCGTGATGACCCCCTCATCAGGAATCATGTTATCATAGGGTGATAGGCATGACAATAACCCTTGTGCAACATAACATATCTATACGAATAAACCAAGAAGAATATGATGTGCTAGAAGACCAAATTAACTCAAAAAATACATGAAGACTATACCCAAGCACCCAAGCAACAATTCGACAAGGTGGAAGGTGACATCCCTCAAATTAAATTGTGCAACTAACCGAAGGATTTCTTGTTTCCTACAAGGAAACATGTGTGGTGAAACAACTATGACCAACCCCCACATATGATAAACTTAGGGCACAAGGCCCCTAGTATCCGATTTACTATTTAACTATTAAACAATTTAGCTAAAACTAACTATTAAACCCTCAACCATTAATCTTGTGCAACATAACTACACTCAAGAAAAGATTAAATAATGCAACCATATAGGCATACCTCAATACCATCTAGCCATGAAGAACCTATTCTAGCACAATGTAGCTTACCTCATCCAATTGTTAACCTATACAACAACCTTCAAGTAACATAAAATCAACAGATAGTTTAAGATTCGAGAATCAATGTTGTTATTAGGATAGAGTTATGATGGTTTTCTATGGTTGTTTCTAAGATTTTTTTTTCTTCTACTTTCCTTTAAGTCATTTATAAAATTAAACATTCTTCACATAAAGAAAATCATAGAAATTATTTAAATTCTTCTTCTCCCTTTTTAATTACATATTAACTAAATTGGCAAACAAATTATTAAAGAATTTTTTTTGTGATAATCAAGACAAATAAAAACGACTACCCGTGGGACATAAGTAAGACAACGCCTACAAGATAAAGAAAAAAATCAACCACCTGACACAACGACTTGATCAAACAGTAACTAGAAACCTCTATGGCACGCAAAGCCCAATGCATTAAGGCATTACAAACTAAGAACCAACATCCACTACAATGCACAATATGTCCACATCAAGAAGAACAAGACTCTGGCTAGGTTATTGTCTGCCTCTATCCATCAAGGTGCATGGTGATCCCCTCATCAGAAATCATGTTATCTGTAATGAACCTCAAATTTACCATAAAAAAAAATTCCTTTTTTCATGACATAAATCAATTTTCATTTAAGTTTAGAATTTAAGAGAAGGAACGATTTGTCTCTGTCCATAAGGAGCCCTTGATGTTCAGAGGGATAAAGCTCAGAAGGGATAGCACCTTTGAAGTACCTAAAGGGAGGTGGGGATCAAATATCATCTCAAAGAGTCAAGATTCGGTGGTAGAACTACAAATAATTTTGGCCAGATATCCTTAGAAGAACGGACGATGAAAATTCCTCGGGAAAGGTACCGAAATCCCATGGATCGTTGTATCTCATAGATCTGTGCGAAATTTAAGATTGATCATCCTTTAGTGTTTAGAAGATCAGGAGGAATGTCGTCCATTGGATGAGAAGGAAGAAGATATTTTGATATCGTGCCTTGAAATTCATTGATTCAGAGTTCGGGTTTTGGAGCAGTAAGAGGGTTTGAAGATGCTACATTGTGAACTCCCAGTTCACGAAAATCCTGAAAGAATCGGGTCCGTTCATCTCTTCGAGGGGAAAATTTCAGACTTTGGGGATTAGAAGGAGGAAAGATCAGAGTTACATCACAACCTTACAAACCTCAAAATCATGGCGCACTCTAAGGAGATAGCCCAGGTCACAAGGTGTGGTCACATAGGCGAAGGCTACAGGAAGAGCCAACCCCATTAATCCCTTTTTGGCATTTAGGGACCCGAGAAATCGAAAGGCTTAGAACATTGCAACCAGAGTCGCAAAGTCCCGAATCATGAAACCCTAAAATATTGGGCCCACAGTTATTTATTGAGTACTATGTTGACAGGTTTCTGCGTGGGTCTTTCTACTTCATCTATTGAAATGGTCTATATGCAGTACTAACTGTACTGGTATTCGTATACCTTATGTACACACACACACACACACACACACACACACACACACA
>ML776848.1:1682123-1693094 GCA_009831015.1 Picea engelmannii | reverse complement strand
TATATATATATATATATATATATTTAAATCTATAAGTACTATGTGTACAAGCCTCTTCCAGATTCAATTATTCAAAGGTAAGTCTAGTAGAGCTTAAATTACAAAAGTAAACCAGTTCCTATAAATAGTTTGGTATCTTTCAAACTCATCTTTACATAGACACTCCTACCTCGGAATAATATTTCAAGGTTAAAATCTGCTCCTGTAGATGGATTTGTTCTTTAAATTCATATGTAGATAATTTTGGTCTAGTGTTTGGATTCAGGGGGAACCATTCCCAGATTTAGTCTTTGATTATAACTCCTCACAATGCACATATGTCATCCCTGGAAATTATTTTGTCTTAACAAAATTAGAGGTATAGAATCAGATGCACGAACCATTCAAGAAAAGACCGAGTATAATTTTAGAAAAAAAGGTTAAACACAAAGTGGACATTTCGACATTTGGGACTCACTATTATAGAATCATGGAGTTCCTTTGTTCTACTAAACCCCAAAATTTGATGCCAGAAATGTAGGGCCCACAGTCCCTTCGGATTTCGCAATTTGGCATTTTGTGTATCATCTTGTTTGAACGACAAGTGTTTGTAAACCCCGACATCCCGAACCCCAAAATCCTGAAATGTGGGGCCCATACTCCCTTAACATTTTGCAATTCATCTTTTTGTGTTTCAATTTATTGAAGGTCAGGTGTTTGTAACCACGACATCCTAAACCCCGAAACCCCGATCATTAATGTAACTTGGTGCACGTAAACCCTTTTTTTTTAGTTCGGTGTTTGGAATTGCCGAAACCCCAATTCACCTTTATTTTTCATACCATTCAGTTGCCCAATTTAAAGGGGTCATTCAGATTTCATTATATCCTAAAATATCAAATACTATGGTTATTGCCTTGAAGACAGGCCCTGTATTCAATGCTAGAAAAGAAAAATTGGTTCGACATACTCTAGATCTATAATACTAAATCATCTTATCTCGTTTCGACATTCCCTATAATCATTACCCAAATGGTTCAATTCTGCCATAGCAATTATTTAGATTGGAGATAAAGGTCCGAGTAAAGTTTTGATTCTATCTTTTTCTTCCAGAATAATATATGCATATAAATACATGAATCTACAAGTATAAACCTACTCAATCCAGATCTGTCTGATATTACAATTACAAATTAATAACCCTTGCCTATAGACAAATTTATACTATCAATTCACTTGCACACAAATAACTGTATCTCAGGTTTTTAATTCAGGAGAGGCGATCCTTGAATTTATTTGCTTGATTATAAGACTTCATATAATCAACATATATTGTCTAGGGAGGCGATATCCACTTAGTACAGTTAGATACAATACCGCAAATATAAATAATCGTTCACGCAACTACATTACAACAAATAGATATGATCATTCACATAGAGAAGGAAAAGTTTACATATCTGGAACAGTTTTGTGGAAAGACAAAAGGAACAACCATGTTCCTCCCAACCATAGAACAGGGAAGCCAAAACCACTTTCCCGATTCACCCCCTAGCCTGACCATGAATCCATGAGGGTGAACTTGGAAACTCCTCCTCAACACTGTCCTCCAATTCCAATAGTTATCCTCTGGCCTCACACTTATTCAGCAGTGCTCATAACAACAAGGAAAATCCGTCTCAATGGGATCCTCTTGCCTCAAACTCAATTCATAGTGTTCATAACAACAAAGAGAGCTCAAAATATTTCCCATCATACTGTGCAATGTCCTGCCTCCTCGCATATGCTATATATCAATTTTGCCTAGTTCTTTTTGACTCCCTAGGGGGGATTTTCGTAGCTTTCTAAACCCATGATTTTTCAGGGGATGCCAATGGCCAAATCTATGATCTTCCACTTGTAATAATCAGCCCAGAGGTAGTTCCAACTTCTTCCCCACTCATGGAGTCATGGTCAATTGATTTTAACATGGCTATTCCATTTGTCCTCCTGCAATTAATATAAATCTTCCATTTTTATACAAGTGTCATAGTCAAATAGTTAGTTGAGTACCAATCAAAACTCTTCCCAACAATCATAATAATTAATTACAAATATCAAATTCGAAATTCAAAATTTCCATAAATGGCAAAAATTTTCCAAATTCGAATTTACTAAAAACAGAATTAAATTTCCAGCAAATTTAAATTTCAAAAATATTTTATTTTTTGGGATATCACATCCTTTGCCCCTTCAGTAAAACAATGTCCTCAGTGTTCATTCCTTTCTTGGAATAGGATTGGATGAGATTTCCGCAAATCTCCCTCCAACTCCCAAATGGCCTCCTCAGGACTAAAGTGCTTCAATTGCACCTTTACCTGAGTGACGGATATGTTCTGAAGTGTTATTTCTCTTTGGTCTAGAATACGCAGGGGTTCCACCTAGAACTCGCCTTTGGGTTCCACCTGAACCAAGTTCCAATCAATCCTATGAGTAGGGTCATGAATATATTTTTTTAACAATGAAAGATGAAATACATTATGAATTCTTAGATTAGCTGGAAGTGCAAGTTGATATGCTATGGGTCCAATTCGAGGTAGTATGTCGAAGGGCCCACAAAACCTGGGTTCCATCTTGGCACAATTCCCTAGCTTCAATGAGATTTTTTAGGCTTTGAGCTTCAAATAAACATGGTCCCCTACTTGAAATTTCAGGTGTCTTCTTTTATGATCTGCATAGCTCTTCTATCTATCCTATGCTTCTTTTAAGTTTTGTTGTGCCTTCCTTACCATGTTCTCCATTTATTGGAGAATCTACGGTCCAACCATGAGCCAGTCAGCCATGTTTCCCCATCTAATTGGAGTTGTACACTTTATTCCATACAATATTTTGAAAGGGTTGAACTTAGATGAAGTTTTCTACCCATTGTTATATGCAAATTCTACCAGGGGTAGGTAGTCTTCCCACTTGTTCGGTTTTGTTCTTACATATATGCGAAGCATATGCTCTATGATTTGGTTTTTCCTTTTGGTTTTTCCATCTGTTTGGGGATGATAACTCGTACTGAAATTCAAATTAGTATTTAGCCCTGCAAACAATTCCTTCCGAAAAGTGGATGTGAATTTTACGTCTCTATTTGAAATCACCATTTTAGGAATACCATGGAGTCTAAAAATTTATTTCATGAATATTTCAACAATGTTTATAGGTTTAAAAGTAGACTTTATAGGAATAAAGTGTGTGGACTTACTGATTCTATCGCTTACAACCATGATAGAATCATTATGTTTCTGAGTTTTAGGAGAAGCTGTTATAAAGTCCAGTGATATGGTCTCCCATTTCCATTCTGGTACTGGTAGTGGCTGTAATAGGTCGGTTGGATGCTGGTGTTCGGCCTTAACTTGCTTACAATCTTGGCACCTAGCCAAGTAATCTGTTGTTTCTCCCTTCATATTAGGCTAGTAAAATAACTTTCTGAGTGTTGTTATTGTTTTTTGGTAACCTGGGTGGCCACAATACGGTTTCTTATGCACTTCCTCTAAAACAGTTAATTTTAACTCTATTGAATCTGGTATGTATAGTATATTTTTAAATCTTAATAGTCCATTCTTGTCGATATTTATATCTAGTTTATCTGAGTTTGCGATACTATTTTGAAATTCTACCATCATCTTAGTGTAATTTCCGTTGTTAATAACTATCATCCTTATTCTTTATTCCAGATCACTTTCTGCCCTGTTGATATTTATCTCATATAACCCATGGACTCTTCTTCTTAAAATGTCTGCTACTTTATTTTCCTTACCCTTGATATGTCTCACCTCGAAGTCAAATTTGCTCAAGAAGGATATCCACCTTTCTTGTCTTGCATCAAGTTCTGGTTGATTAAACAGATATTTCACCCCGCTATTATCCGCCAATAGTAGGAATTTTTTGCCCATTATATAGTGTTGCCACATTTTTCAGGCATGTATTACTGCTGCCAATTCTAAGTCATGAGTGACATAATTTCTCTTGTGTTCTTTTAATTTCCGGGACTCGTAACAAATCACGTACCCTTCCTGAGTTAGGACACCACCGAGTCCCTCTTTACTTGCATCAAGACATACTGTGAAGTCTTTGTCTGGGTCTGCTACCTTCAAAATGGGCATCGATATCAATAATTCTTTCAACTTGTTAAAACTGTCTTAAGTTTCTATGTACTTTTATGTACTTTTGTTTCTTAAGTTTATTCAACTCTACTACATCGAGAGTAATATAACTTAACGCAGCTCCTGGGTCAATTAAAATAGAAATTCGAGTGTCATGGATTTTACCTTCGATTTCTACCACCGAGGACTGGTGGTCATCTTGTCAACCATCTATGGCTACATTTACCCGATGTAGACTTCTTCCCACGTCTCCCACTATGGAGGCTTCCTGCAAATTGTGAAAAAAAGTTTTGTTGGTTGCAATTAAACATGGACAGTTCCTCCTTAGATAAGGTTCTCCACACTCCCAACACTTTAATGGATCATGGGATTTGTCCCCAAACTTCTTTGTTCCCAGGTTTATCAGTTTACCGTTACCTTGTGTATTCGGATGATTGTGGTGAAAATCCTTCCTTGGGAAACTTTTTGCTGCAACCTGATAAGGCGTTGGCTGGTATCCCTTCCTCCACTAGTTCATTCGATCTTTTTTCTTATCCTTCCAGGTCTTGGGAAACTCTTCGCAATGTTTATACTAGTCATAGCACATTCGTTGTTTCTTGAATACCTCACTCAAGTATTTGGGGTTGTCAAACTCAATTCTGTCCGAGTAGGCCTATGGTAAACAACTTAAGAATCGTTGGATTTTTACCTTATCCTCCCGGATGTATGGTACAAACCTTAGTAGTTCCAAAAATTTATTTATAAGGTCCTCCATCGTCATTTGTCCGAGTCGTAACTCGTAAAATTCTTCAGTCTTCCTTTCATAATAGCTTTTAGAAATGTATTGTTTCTTGAAATACTTCTGAAATTCAGACCATTCCAACTATTTCTCCTTTAGGCTCTTGGCCAATTTAAGGTCCTGCCACCAAATGCTAGCCTACCCCTTCAGATTGTAGATGACCATTCTGACCTTCATGTTGCTGGAATAGTTGTAGATCTAGAAGTATTTTTTGATGCCCAACAACCATGCCTCAACTTCTTCTCCTATCTTGGATTCTCCATCAAAGATATTTGGTTTAATCTTTTTAAATTTCCTTCAAGGTGGTCTGTTTGTTTTCTTTTTCTATCTGGTATGGTTTTGTGTTCAGCGGAAGGTGTCCCTTCAGAAAAACTATCTTCTTTTTCTATTTCAGCACCAGAATTCTTGGAGGCCCTTTTGATGACCTCCTCATCATGTTTATCATCTTTTGGACTTTTCTTGGTTACTATACTACGCAACATGACTTCATTTATCTCTTGTTGTTCCTGTTGTGCTTTCTTCAATTTTTCATTGTCAACCTTGAAAACCTACAGTTCAACAATAAGGATCCTCATTGTTTCCAACACCTCTGTGGGTGAGCTTCCATCAATGTTTTGTATTGCATCTCTAGGTCCTTTCTATGGATTCCTATCCATCCTGATTTCTGTACCTTCTTGGGCTTCCATAATCAACACAAAACAAAAAGGCTTTCTGTTTGTAACCACAAGATTTATTATTTATTTTTTTTGTTTTTTTTTTCATAAATCCGAATATACACTAAGCAATTAATGTGGCCCTATTGAGGCCTAGTGTTGTAACTTTGGCTCTGATAGCATATGTAATGAACCTCAAATTTACCATAAAAAAAAATTCATTTTTCTATGAAATAAATCAATTTTCGTTTAAGTTTATAATTTAAGAGAAGGAACGATTCGTCTCTATCCATAAGGATATTATTACACCAGTCTAATCTATTCAAACAAAAAAGATTCTTTGGGTAAATTCTTTCCATCCTCTATTCTTCCCTAAATTCCCAAACTACACGAGCATACTCAAATGTATAAAGGCGATGTCTAAACTTAGGTCAAAGGAGCCCTTGATGTTCAGAGGGATAAATCTCAGAAGGGATAACACCTTTGAAGTACCTAAATGGAGGTGGGGATCGAATATCATCTTATAGAGTCATGATTCGGTAGTAGAACGCCAAATCATTTTGGCTAGATATCCTTAGAAGAACAGGCAATGAAAATTCCTCGGGAAAGGCACTGAAATCATGTGGACTGTTGGATCTCATAGATCTGTGCAGAATTTAAGATTGATCGTCCTTTAGTGTTTAGAATCTCAAGAGGAATACTGTCCATTGGATGAGAAGCAACAATATCCATTGATCTCGTGCCTTGAAATTCACTGATTCGGAGTTCGAGTTTTGGAGCAGCAAGGGGGTTTGAAGATGCTAGATCGTGAACTCTCGTTTCATGAAAATCCTAAAAGAATTGGGTCTGTTGATCTCTTTAAGGGGAAAATTTTGGACTTGAGGGATTGGAAGAAGGAAATGTCAGAGTTACATTGCAACCTTACAAACCCAAAAATCATGACGCGCTCTCAGGAGATAGCCCAGGTCACAAGGCGTGGTCACATGGGCGAAGGCTACAGGAAGAGCCAAACCCATTAATCCCTTTTCGACATTTTGGGAGCTTGGAAATTGAAAGGCTTAGAATTTTGCAACCGGAGTCGCGAAGTCCCGAATCGCGAAACCCCGAAATACTAGGCCCATAGTTATTTATTGAATACTATGATGACACGTTTTTGTGTGGGTCTTTCTACTTCATCTATTGAAATGGTCTATACGTAGTACTAATTGTACGGGTATCCGTATACCTTCTGTCATCCATGGAAATTATTTTTTCTTAGCACAATTAGATGTATAGAATCAGATGCACGAACAATTCAAGCAAAGACCGAGCATAATTTTAGAAAAAAGGGTTAAACACAAAGTGGACATTTCGGCATTTGGGACTCATTGTTACAGAATCACAGAGTTCCTTTGTTCTACTAAACCCCTAAATCCAACACCTAAAATGTAGGGTTCACAGTCCCTTCACATTACACAATTCGGCATTTCACGTATCATCTTGTTTGAATGACAGGAGTTCGTAAACCTCGACGTCTCGAACCTTGAAATATTGAAATGTGGGGCCCACAGTCCCTTCACATTTCGCAATTCAGCTTTTCGTGTTTCAATTTATTGAAGGTTAGGTGTTCGTAAACGTGACATCCCGAAGCCCGAAACCTCGATCATTAATGTAACTTGGCGCATGAAAACCCTTTCTTTTTTTAGTTTGGTGTTTGTAATTGCCGAAAACCCAATTGACCTATATTTTTCACAGCATTTAGTTTCCCAATTTAAAGGGGTCATTTATATTTTGTTATATCCTAAAATCTCAAATACCAGGGTTATTGCCTTGAAGACAAACCCTGTATTCAATGCTAGAAAAAAAAAATAGGTTTGAAATACTCTAGATATATAATACTAAATCATTTTATCCCATTTCAACATTCCCTATCATCATTACCCAAATGGTTCAATTCTGCCATAGCGATTATTTAGATTGGAGATAAAGGTCCAAGTAAAGTTCTGATTCTATCTTTTTCTTCCAGAATAATATATGCATATATATACATGAATTTATCAGTATAAACCTACTCAATCCAGATCTATTTGATATTATGAGTACAAATTAATAACCCTTGCCTATAGACAAATTTATACTATCAATTCACTTGGACACAAATAAATTTGTCTCATGTTTTTAATTCAGGAGGGGCGATCAATGAATTTATTTGCTTGATTATAAGGCTTCATATAATGAACAAATATCGTCTAGGGAGGCCATATCAACTTAGTACAATTATATGCATTACCGCAAATAGAAATAATCATTCACACAGTTACATTACAATAAATAGATATGATCATTCACACAAAGAAGGAAAATTTTACATATCTAGAACAGTTTTGTGGAAAGACAAAAAGAACAACCTTGTTCCTCTCAACTATAGAACAAGGCAGCCAAAACCACTTGCCTGATTCACCACATAGCCTGACCATGAATCCATGAGGGCGAACTTGGAAACTCCTCCTCAACATTGTCCTCCAATTCCAACAATTATCCTCTTGCCTCACAGTTATTCAACAGTGCTCATAACAGCAAGGAAAATCCGTCTCAACGACATCCTCTTGCCTCACACTCAATCCATAGTGTTCATAACAGGAAGGAGAGCTCAAAATCTTTCCTAGCATACTTGGCAACGTCCTGCCTCCTCGCATATGCTATTTTCGCAGCTTTCTAAACCCGTGATTTTTCAGGGGTTCCCAATGGCCAAATCTCTGATTTTCCACTTGTAATAATCAACCCAGAGGTAGCTTCAAGTTGTTCCCCACTAATGGAATCGTGGTCAACTGATTTTAACATGGTTGTTCCATTTGTCCTCCTACAATTAATATAAATCTTTTGTTTTTATACAAGTGTCATAGTCAAATAGTTAGTTGAGTCCAAATAAGAACTCTGCCCAATAGTCATAATAATTAATTACAAATATCAAATTCGAAAATCGAAATTTCCATAAATGGCAAAAATTTTCCCAATTCGAATTTACTAAAAACAGAATCAAATTTCCATCAAATTTAAATTTCAAAAATATTTTATTTTTTGGGATATCACATTATCACCAGGCCATAGGCATGATAGTAACCGTGGTGCAACATAACATATCTAGACCAATAACCCAAGAAGAATTTGATGCGCTAGGAGACCGAATTAACTAATAAAATACATGAAGATTATACCCAAGCAGCCAAGCAACAATTCGACAAGGTGCAAGGTGACATCACTCAAATTAAATTGTGCAACTAACCAAAGGATTTCTTGTTTCCTACAAGGAAACATGTGTGGTGAAACAACTATGATCAACCCCCATATACGATCAACTTAGGGCACAAGGCCCCTAGTAACCGATTTACTATTGAACTATTAAACAATTTAGCTAAAACAAACTATTAAACCCTCAACCATTAATCTTGCACAACATAACTACACTCAAGACGGGATTAAATAATGCAACCATATAGGCATACCTCAATACCATTTCGCCATCAAGAACCTATTCTAGCACAATATATCTTACCTCATCCAATTGTTAACCTATACAACAACCTTCAAGTAACATAAACTCAACAAATAGGTTAAGATTCAAGAATCAATGTTTTTATTATGATAGAGTTATGATGGTTTTCCATGGTTGTTTCTAATATTTTCTTTTGCTTCTACTTTCCTTTAAGTCATTTGAAAATTTAAACATTCTTTACACAAAGAAAATCATAGAAATTATTTAAAATTTTCTTCTCCCTTTTTAATTACACATTAACTAAATTGTCAAACAAATTATTAAAGTAAAGGTTTTGTTCATAGACGCTTATATATGTGTGTGTGTGTGTGTGTGTGTGTGTGTGTGTGTGTGTGTATTAATTAAGGTTGCAATAATAATTGTACAGATGGAAAGGCGAGTGTGGACAATTTGTTGTGCTTACATTATTCAATTTGATACTTATTATGTTTTTGTTTTTACAGGTCAACATGGTTTATGTCCATATATCAAAAGTACCATGGAACATAGAACAATTAATTTACCAACATAAGAGACCAACATAAAAAAAGAGTAAATTGTTGATAAAATGAACTGCTACACGCCATTAAAGAACTGAAACTGTAATTAAAACGTGGATATAATGAACAACTGTACACAATTACAGGATTGATATAATTAAAAGCATTGATATATAATAGGAAAATTGCAAAGTAAAATAAAGTTGTTATTCAATGCCATTAAAACGCAGACAGGTCATATGGAAAAACGCAGACCATTCATTTAAATCGCTTTCAATAAATTAATGATTTTGTAGTCACACTTTATGTATAAAATCGTTGTCTTACTGAGCATAAAAAGATGAAAATGCAGTGTAACATCCCCCCAAAAAAATTATTTTTAAAGTGTGAAAATGCTTAGGAATTTATTTCCGTTATTGGTAAATTCAAAATTGGAAAATTATTCCCATCTATGGTGTAACGACCCTAATTAAATAAATGTTTAAAGATCATAAAGTAAAATTAATTAAGGAAAGCAATTATGGTAAACCAAGTAATAATTTATTTATAGATCACATTTAAAGACCTGAGAAATATAATTTAAAGGATCAATGAAAATGATACAAAATGGTTGCGTATGCAGGGCAAGAAGCTCAGAAATCCCGAGAAGATAAAACATTTATGGAGGGAGTATGGAGGGTGGTTGGGAAGTAAATGCATGAGGCGGTTGGGAGGAATAAGGGTGGAAAGAGGGGGATGTGCGCACCATTGGGAGGGGGATGGATGCAGCGGACTGTTTTTGGCTATGAGCAGCGATTTTGTGGGCACCTTGGTATTGTGTGGATTTTGACATCTTGATCAGTTGAGCCACTGCGTTGCTAGAGGTTTTGGGCACGGGGGGTCAGGATATCCGTAGATATCCTGGAGCTAGGTCGTTCTCCTAGTTGGCAGGGTGGACAGTAGTTTTGGGCAGCTATTTTCCTGTTTGTGGCAGGATTGACCGGAGGAGCAGGTAGCAGGAAGGTAGCAGCAAGGCACAGTGGCAACAGTAATTAGCATCAGAACCAGGTACCTGTTAAATTATGCATTCATTTCATTCTGCTATGAAACTGTTAATCTGGATAAATCTAAATTACTGATGTTGCTGTAACGAAAATCAATAGTATGCTATGAAGTTAATGTTTTCAGTTATTCAATAAATTGTTTATGGAAATAAATATTGTTTAGGAATATTATGACGTTACATATGGTATCAGAGCGTCTTGGTTCGAAATCTGGAACCTAAAGGCCAAAACCCAGAGTGTTAACTCCAGCCATGCTTAAACCATAAACAAAATACGTTTAGTTTGATCTGTTATGACTGCTGCAGTAAAGGAAAATACACTCAGGATAGTACCCCTACACTATCCAAGCAAATGGTCTCACGTATATCGTAAGCAAC